>OY744519.1:2155000-2245000 GCA_963556195.1 Sepiola atlantica
ACGCTTACATCAGCGCATCTATATATATATATATATATAAATATATATATATATATATATACATATATACATATATATATACATATATATATATATACACATATACATATATATATATATATATATATATAGAGAGAGAGAGAGAGATAAATTTCTTAAAGTTGACACAGAGGTATATATATTAGTACAAAGGTGTATGATACCTATGTATTATTTAAAAACAATTGTTTCTGCCCATTGTGTAAATATACACATGTACGATATGCAGAATTTTTAAAAACATTCACAAAAAACTTCATCTGTGTATAACACACCACAGTCATTTTAACAAATAGATAACAAACAAACATGATTACCATGCAAATAACAGAATATAAATAACGTTTCTCTTCTTATTGGAGTGATAAAAAGAACAAAATAGGTATATTAAATAAAATATATATTTATTGATTTAATGTATATTGGACGCATCTTTCTTTTTCGAATATGACTGCAGTGAATTATACACTGATGAAGCCTATTTGTGAATATTTGGTAAATTTTGCATACTATAAATGTGTATATTTACAAACAATTGTTTGTAAATAATATGTTTTTGAATAGACAAAGATTATATCATGTTATATATATATATATATATATATATATATATATATATATATATATATATATATATATATATATAATTATTTCATGTATCCACATAAGATTTTATAAGGGGATAAACATCTTACGTATAATTTTTCAGTATTTACTTCAACAGTGCTCGATACGTAAGTTGAGCTATGAAGTAATTTATGCAAATATATTTATAGCAGTTAAGCAACAGGGAGGCTAAAAATTCCACCCGGGGATGAAACGCGGGAGCCTCTGTGTAGCTTGATTGCCATAAATATTTTTCATAACTTACTATATATATATATATATATATATATATATATATATATATATATATATACATACATATATTTCATCCAGGAAACAAAAGTGGATTTACTCAGCTTTAGTATAATAACACACATATATATATATATATATATATATATATATATATATATATATATATATATATATAGGATAGGTACTTTAAATAAATTAAAATTAATCTGAGCGTTAAAGACAAAACAAACATATTTGTAGTACTTAATAAATCAGACTATTACACTAAACTTTAAACAATTCGTGATGACCGAACTAAATTGAAAATAATTAACAACAATTCTACCAACATAATAAGGACACAAGTTAGTAGACTTGTCGTTGCCAATAATGCACAAATCGATAATTACCAACTTCCCAAAATAATTGGCGATTACAAACCGTGATTATCTATACGTAACACTTAAGATACATTCACCTAATTCTCCACTCCAACCTATCGTATCCCACATCACTACTCCTATATATTCTTTAACAAATACCTTAAATGAACCTATCAGTCTGTATCTACCTAGTAAATATAATTTTAAGTCTATACAAGAATTGTTACACAATCTTACAAAGTATATCATCGGGTAATTGCTTCCATCAACGTAAAAAGCTTATTAACAAATGAACTACTAAAAGAAACAAGTGATATAATCATCAATAATATATACAATAACACTTAAAATTAATTAAAAAAATACTAAAACAGCTACTATTAATTTGCACTACCGAAGTAACTTTTTATAACTTCAAGGGAAACCCAAAGTGATGGAGTTTAAATTGGTTCGATTCTCGGCTCGAGTTTTCGCGAATTTTATATGTCAAACCTGGAAAACATATTTAATAACATTATATAACCATATATTTACGTACGCTATGTTGACGATATTCTTATTTTGCTGATAATAGTGAACACATACACAAACTGCAATACCTTTTTCGAAATACCTCTGTTCTTAAATTCATGATAGAACTGATCGTAAATAATTACATCGTATTCCAAGATGTTCTCGTTGACGCCTCTTACAATACGTTTACCAATCTACTCATAAAAAATACCAGCTTAAATTCTGGTCTTTAAAATTACAAAATAGCTATTATTAAACATCTTTAATAGATTTTTAACAATAGCTATTTTGTAATATGCCAAATTAATATGCCAAATTGTAATGTGCCAAATTAATTTCATCCTCTAAAAATACTATTGCTTTAATTGAAAAATATAAAACAAGTACTTTTTAACAGCGAATTCCCTTATTATATCGTCGATAAACAAATAAAATTCATGATTCGAAACTTTTAAAATATCACTATTAATAATAATAATATCCAGCATCACACTTTAAACTATATTAACATATACTATTGTAATCAAATGCAATAAAACTTCAGATTCAAAGAAAAATCCATGATAAATGTTGTACACAGATACATATCCCAAATTGGTATGGTTTGGTAGTTTTGTTTTACGGCATATCAACCCTTTTTTGGGTTATTTAATGCCGAATCTGGTCATTATAGTAAAAGTTTTTATGCTTCAAGTTCTTTATATCTTCAAATGTTTAATCATCGTTTTTGGTTTGGTAGTTTTGTTTTACGGCATATCAACCCTTTTTGGGTTATTTAATGCCGAATCTGGTCATTATAGTAAAAGATTTATGCTTCAAGTTCTAAAATTAAATTAAAAAAGAGGAGGGAGAAAGGGAGAGGGGCTGTTGTTTTTGTTTTTGGTTTTGTAGAACATAATTAAGTTTTACAAAAAAAAAAAAAAAAGCGTCAATGTAGGTGAATTTCGTCTCAGGGAGCCACAGGGCAGCCTGATCTGGTATCACCAGGGTATATATCCCAAATTAAAAATAATCGTAAAATTAGACTCATTATTTACTATAAGTAATTCGATACACCAAAGTCTTGTAAAACACAACTCCTCTTAACACCAAGATCACTAGAAAGAACCAATGTTATTTATAAGTTTAAATGCACTTTGAATGTAACTCCCATAATAATAACAAAGCTAATAGCTACATTGGTTTTACGAGCACTACCCTTTCCCGTCGCCTTACCATTCATCTCATAAACTCTAGCTCAATTTACCAACCTCTACAAAAACATAACTGCTCTCTCTCTCGGATTTAAGACAAATTCTAGTTTATAACACTAAAATAATACATTCTAAAACAAATTTAAAAAATTAAAAATACTGTAAGCTATCTACATAAAAACGCAACAAACTACAATTAAGAACATCACGTATAACACCAGTTGTAACATTTTAAAATGCTTAATGTAATGCAATTTTTTTGTGATGCGTCCCTGACTTTAAATTAGCAAGGTCTTGGAACAATAGCGAAAACGTTCCTTTACGTGAGCGTTTCTGCGCTATCTTTTAAGAAAAGACTCTTCTTTCTCCAGCTTGTTTTTTCAATTCCTTTTAAAACTTGTGGATAATTCGACAAAGAATCGAAAACGTTCGTGATACCAATTGAACATATATTATTTTTTTTATTTTAATACCGAAAATACCATTAAAAAAATTGAAAGAATAAAAAAGACAAATTCTGTTATTTGTAACAATGTTTGCATAAAATACAAAATGCCGCCTAAATGCACACACACACACACTATATATATATATATATATATATATATATATATATATATATATATATGTGTGTGTGTGTGTGTGTGTGTGTGTGTAATCCAGGTAAGGTAAAATTCCACAGGGTAGACATCCAAAGAGAATCAAACCGGCTTATAAAAGAGTGCTCAATAAAAATATAGAGCTGTATTATGAATGATTTTTTATTCAAACATGTACAAAGTCTGCTACACTGGCATGTCGATGTTATCGATCTACAACTAACAAGAGCTGAGGTCTCATCAGGCAGAAAGTTTTATTTTGTGATCCAACCCGGTCGGTGGAATTTCAATCACAAACAAACGGAATTATCTTCTAATACAAACGATGAAGATGGAGGAACTCTTGAGTAGAATGAAGTGGAAAGCAAACTTCTTCCTACTATTATTCTTTCTTCTTCTTATTGCTTAACTCCATTCTTCCTGGATTCCAGCGACCGGTTGGATTACAAAAAAAACTTTCTGCCTGATGAGACCTCAGCTCTTGTTAGCTGTAGATCGATAACATCGACATGCCAGTGTAGCAGACTTTGTACATGTTGTAATAAAAAATCATTCATATATATATATATATATATATATATATATATATATATATATATATATATAAAATAAAGATATCATGTCTAAATATATACAAGAACATATTAAAATCAGAAAATCAGCTATAAATTTTGAAACAAGATTGGCTACCTCACCTGATAGGATTATAAATAGTACGAATGTTCAATTATGTTTGGATGAAAATACAAAATTATAAACATCAAAAACTAAATACAGTTATTAAATACAAAACAAAAATGTATAGGAAATGCATACATGTAAGTAAATATTTGCTTTGCCATTTAAGATCCAATGAGATCATAAAACCACTCATGCACACAACCTTATTCGTTGCGTCGTTTCTGTGAAAAAGGGCGCGACTTGTACTATGACATGAGTATAAAATGGCGCGAAATGCGCAGTCAGGTATATAGATAACGTTAGGGTAGCTGTTCGATTGACATCAGACTTTAGAGGCCTTGTTGATGATCGATGCTACCGTTAAAAGGCAATAACATGCTTAGCTAAATACTTTATAATCATTATACATACACACACACACAAAAAAAAATATATGTATATATATATATATTATTTCATGTATCCACATAAAATGTTATAAGGAAATATAATCTTTTATGTATCGATTTTCAGTATTGACTTCAACAGTGAGTAGAGCTAAGTAGTAAATTATGAAAATGTAGCTGTGGCAAGTAAGCTACACAAAGGCTTCCACAATTCATCGCCATTGAGAATGGAGTTTGTGTTGCCTGGTGTTTATATATATACACGTAGTCTAGCTAGTTAACCAATCATATTATTTGTTATTCTCTCCGTCATGTTTATGTTACCATTGTCATATCGTTAGGCTTCACACAAACAAAGCTTCGGCTGAGTTTACTTCTTATTCTATTGTTGTTTTCTATAGGGTGACCCGTCCCTGTTTCTTTGTTGTGTGGAAATAATCAGTAACCATATTTTTATACGCGCTTGTTTGTATTTTTATTTTAAGTTTTAGTTTATTTATTTATTTTTATTTTTTTTATTAATAATGTTTTGTTAATCTAAAGTAAATGTTATTCTGTGTAAGCAGTTGTTTGCTATTTCACTTCTACAGTTTAATAAGTTTTAGGCGTGTTTAAAGTTTATGATTTCAAATTTCTAATTCAGACATAATCTACACGGGTCGTCTAAATTTCTACATGTACTGGGCTGTCGTATTATTTTCTATTCGATTATTGGTGAGCGTCCGCTGTCTTTGAATAAAAACAGCAATAGCGAAACATTATGTTACCTGTAAGGTCACCCAATGAACAGTTAAATATTTAAAAAGACAAAAATGCAAAATTCTATATTTCTGACCTATTTTTCTTTTTCCTTAAATAATATTACTATTTGTGGTGGTACTCCCTTTAGTTTATTTTCAGCATTCTAATTGTTTTTTATTGCTTAATTTATTTATTACCTTTAACTGTAAATTAACCGAGAGTGACAGAGAATAAGAGAGAGAAAGAATGATGGAATCAAGACTGATAAATACCGTATCAAATAATAGCGGGCTCGGATCTCAAACAAAACAGTGGGAATAAGTGAAGTTCGCAGATGTAAGCTTAGATAGGTAATTTGGATGATTAATTGCAAATTTTGGCTTATTAGAACAATTGAAATAACAGTTTTCAGACATAGCTGAATCCACATAATTCCATTTTTACCTTTTCTTTGTCGTTCATTTATTTCGTGATTTTTTTTATCTTATTGTGTACCCTTTCTTTTAGTATTTGCTTCGAATAGAGGAGATGTAACAACACAAAACAATATTTTTCACTGCTGCTCGATGATAGGTTTTCGTACAATGTGAATGAGAAGGAAACATAAAAGCTAGTCTTATACAGTCCGGATTTGAAGAAGCAAAGAAAGGCGGAAATAAAATTATTGTCTGGTGTGTTTGTTATCCTGTACCCATATAATATTTTTTCGCATATTGTACTTTGTCGACTTGATACTTAATCCAATCTATCTATGTATGTATATATCTATCTATCTATACATATAAAATATGACATTAAAAGTATATTTTAGTAGATAGAACCTATAGTGAAATAGTTTAAGCTCAATATACGAGATAGAGCATTATAAAGATAAATGACAGAAATGGGATAAACATGTACGAATGACAGATCTATTTTAACTTCGATGATGATACAATTTTAATCTTTGAAAAGCCTTGGCTTAAGGAAAGAATGATAAACATGTTTTACCGAGTACACCTTTCATTGAACAATTGAAGTTGAAATAGACTTGTTATTCGTATATGTTCATCCCTCTTCTTTCATTTATATTATATATATATATATATATATATATATATATATATATATATATATATATATATATATCAGTTAGAACTTAATAACTCATAAAGACAATCTAGTCAACATCAAATCATAATTTATTTATTTATTCTCGCCAGGACGAGTATTAAAAATATGATTCTCGTCCTAGCGAGAATAATAAATTATAAAGTAGAATGACTGGATTGCTGGTTTTAACTTGAGCTCCGACTCAAGATTTCCTACATATATATATATATATATATATATATATATATATATATGTGTGTGTGTGTGTCTGTGTGTGTATATATATATATATATATATATATATATATATATATATATATATATATATATATATATATTGATATTTTAAGCTGAATTATTTCGACACTTGATTATTGGGGAAATGGTCGTATAATCAGTACCATTGGAGAGCCATGAATATTATAACTGTCCTGTTTTTAAATCTCCGAAACAGTTACATGGTAAACAGCTGATGATCCCGTGTTAATATTAGACGCTTATGGTCTCCTGTTTTTGTTTCACTCTTAGATAATTAACCCCCCGTTTATCAATTTTTTTATTTATATATTTTTTTTTTATTTTTTTTTTTATTTTACTTATATTTTTTTATTTATTAATTTTCCAACGAATGTTAAGTCTGCAATATCTTGGATTTAGTTAGTTTGTCTGGGAATTTAAACTGCATTTTACAATTTTTTTTTTTTTTTTTTTTTTAATGACTCAAAACTTCTTTAGACTATATATATATATATATATATATATATATATATATATATATATATATATATATATATAAATATATATGTATATACATATATATTTATATACATGTTTAAATACATTTCTGTGGTACAAAATTTTATTACAGCAAGGATTACAGACGTTTGTGAAATTTTTTTGGGGTGGATGGAAATTGAAAAAGTATAAAAACGAGAGGAAATAATTTTTTAAAATTCATGAATATACTGAGCCTTCTTTCGTCCACACTCATCAGAGTATCTACGTGGAAATAATTCAAGCAGTTACGACTAAAAACTTTTTAAAGTAGAATGTAGACCATTTGTAAGTAGGTCGTTAGAAGGCACGAGAAATAAAACTGAATTGAAAAAATATCTGCCTCCGTCGCTTTTCTAATTACTTTTCATCCTTCTACCTACATATATATATATATATATATATATATATATATATATATATATATATATATATCGTTAACGTTTACCAGAACCAGCCTCGTGGCTTAATGCCGACTTTCAACTTGATAGTTGAAGGTTCAATCCTTGGCTTAGGATAGGTGCTAGTCTAGCCGCACATACGAGCTGTGATACAACGAAACAATCTGTTTGTGGATTCCTATATAGGGTTAAGCAATGTCGTTTAATGATATCGCATGCTACAACTCAGCTAATTCAATGTTTTTTTATAAATAAACAGATTGAGCACTGAAAACGTGGCGGTCAATGTTTATATAAACAGTTTGTAGATTCCATTTACTTGCGTCTGTCGTGATGGTTGAAGTTCTGATTCCTGGCTTGGGATGGGTGCTTGTCTAGCCGCACTGAATAGCTGTGTAATTTTTTTTTAAATTTGTAAATAAACTTTGTGTAAATTTTGTCGCACTTTTAATCTCGATACTGCAATATACACCGCATTTTCCGCTTTATAATCAATTAAGTTTTAATCCTAATTGTAATCGTGATCACTATGAATTTTTATCTTTGCACTGGAACATGCCCCGAATTTTTCGATTTGTAAGCAATTAAACTTTTAAGCGTGAATTTAATCCGAATATCCGCATTGTAGTATACACCTCACATTTTTATAATAATATCTATTAATTTTTTAAATCGTGAACATTTGTAATTACTTTTTCTACATTTAAAATAGAATTCATTTTATGAGGAAATGGGGGATCTGATCTTCTGTCACCACTTATTTTAATAACTGCTTGATAAGACATTTTATAATGTTTCAATTTTCCGAATTGCTCATTTAGTGTTTCCGTCAAATTGTTGTCTGTAAGTTCCGGTTGTTTCTTGTTCCATTTTCTTTTCTTTTTCGTGAGTACTTCCGATTTGATTCGTCAACTCATCTTCTAGGTGTCTTTACAAATATGTATTTACTGTCTAGTTGTTAATTATTATAACGGCTAGAAATTGACAACTTAAAAATAGCGTAGATAATATTGAGATGTTACATGTGAGCGTGATTACGTTCTAAGAGCGTGCAAGATTCACAAGTTTGATTGCTTAACCGCTAAGAATTTAATTACGTTCTAAGCGTATTCAGTATTCAAACGTATAATTGCGTAATGGCTAAACATTTGGAAACGTTGATTTCTATGCTAAACACTTTAAAATGTTGTGACTAGTTTCGTAATTCACACACACACACGCACCCCCCCACACACACATATATATATATATATATTATAATATTAAATGAAGTAATAAAATAAGGTGTCAACTAAATTTTATTAGAATTCAATGTTCAAGCAAAGTATCTTAAAATTAAATATATATATATATATATATATATATATATATATATATATATGATAATTTTATTTACACATATATGTACAAAATCTGCGACACTGGCATGTCGATGTTATCGATCAACAGTTACTATAAACTAAGATCTCATAAGGCAGAGTTAGAATCTGATCTTAACCTCAGATCATATTTGGAGAGAACCAAATATGATCTGAGGTTAAGATCGGATTCTAACTCTGCCTGATGAGATCTTAGTTTATAGTAACTGTTGATCGATAACATCGACATGCCAGTGTCGCAGATTTTGTACATGTCTGTGTATATAAAATTATCATATATAAAGCTCTATTTTGATATTGAACCCGGTTAAAATTCTCTGGATTACCACCCTGTGGATATTTCTTACTTGGAGTGGTGGGCAAAAATAAGGGTCCTATTTTTTTGGGCTCTCTTGACTCTGCCGAGGTAACAGACTTGGTTGGCCTGTACTTACTATACAACCTAACAAAAGATCTTGAAGTCGATTCAATCGGCCTCTACAGAGATGATGGCCTAATGTACGTGAAAAACACAAACGGACAAAAATGTGAACAAACCAAAAAAATAATATCCAAGGAAATGAAACGAATAGGCCTAAAGGCTGAAATAACATCAAATGTTAAACAGGTCAATTTCCTCGATATTACCTTCAACCTCAATAGAGATACTTATGAGCCCTATGCTAAAGATAATTCCTACCCCCTTTATGTCAACCCACTATCTAACCACCCTAGATCTGTAAGTAAACACATCCCAGAATCAATTAGTAGAAGGATTAGCAACAACTCCTCCAATATAGATATCTTCAATAAACATAAGAACTTTTATAATAAAGCACTAAAGGAGAGTGGATACAAAAATACCAAAATAGAGTATATTCCAACTACACAAAATAACCCTAATAGGAACAAAAATAGAAATAGGAAAATTATCTGGTATACACCTCCATTTAACAACTCAACTAAAACCAAAATAGGGAATAAATTCCTGAACTTAATAAACACTCATTTCCCCAATAACAGCATACTCCATAACATTTTCAATAAGAATACACTAAAACTCAGCTATTGTTGTGGTGACAACTTAGAAAAAATCATAAAAAAGCACAACATGAAAATACTAAACACCCCAGTAACCTCAAATTCTAAAAGAACATGCAACTGTAATAACAAATCAAACTGCCCCCTAAATCAAATGTGCCTATCAACCCAAGTGGTCTATGAGGCATCTATCTTCTCAACTGAAAACCCATCCCAGACTAACTATTATATTGGTCTGGCAGGCAACAACTTCAAGGAAAGATTCTACAACCATAAACTCTCCTTCAACAACCCAGACCATCCTGGCCAAACCGGACTTTCACTACACTACCACAAAATAAAAACCAAAAAAGAAACTCCCATAATAAAGTGGAAAATCTTGAAAAAATCCAGCACCTGCAAATCAATAAACTCTCCATGTAGATTATGCTTAAATGAAAAACTGGAAATTATCCGCTTTAAGGACAAAAACAAACTCTTAAATAGAAAACAAGAGACATCTATCAACTGTAAACATAGTAGACTCTACCTCCTTAGCAACCCACATACCCCACCTTAACTCCACACCAACCCTACTTAACTTCAACATAAAATTAACAGTTTTTGTTTTTGTTCTTTACAAAAATGAATGATAACATTAAACCCCCACTATACACTACCCCAAAACACACTATAACTCCCTACTCACCCACTCAAATTTACAACCCAATCCCACCCCAACAAGTCATGATGAATCTATAAATATATAACCACCCCTCCGAACTACCAATAATATCAAATCTCTACCTATAATGCACAGCCTCAATAACCTCTCAGCCATACTACCAATTCTAACATAAACCCATAACTAGGACAGCTATCAACACTGATATCACTTAGACTAATCTCAATTACTTAACCCCTCGATCACTACCTTGAACACTTAATTATTAACTGGTACTTAGTCCTTGTCATTGGTAGTGGAATTAAAAAAGCCTACCATCACTTGTCGACTTATTTCGCCCAATGACTTCACAAGTAGCAAGATGGTAATTGATGGCGGTATTTATCAGTATTACTATTATTATTATTATTATTATTATTATTATTATTATTATTATTATTATTATTATTATTATTACTATTTTTATTATTATTATTATTATTATTATTATTATTATTATTATTGTTATTATCATTAATATTCTTACAAACTTGTTATTTCTATTTCTATTTTTATTCTAATTTTATTTATATTTATCTTTATTTATTTTTTTATTTCATTTTTATTAAGGCTTTTACATAAGGCGGTTATCACTGCGACTACCGTAGGCATGATTGGCAGGCGTTACCATTGGCATAATCGGTTTTGTTATTGATAAGACTGGTAACACCAGAAAACCTCTCTTATAAAATGATTCCACTAGTATTGATCTCGGTATAATATAATCACAATTTAAAAAAATAAAAAATAATAAAAAATAAAAAATATAAAAAAAGTAGAGGGAATAAATAAAAAAATATAATCACAACAAAATTCACTACAAATAGTAAACAAAACATTAAAATAAAATAAATAAAATGCAAAAGTAGCAATTAATACCCTAAATTAAAATTATCAAACATTTTTATCCACATGATAATTACTTATTAGAATTAAAATAAAATGAGAATGACGGTTGTAACCATAATTCTCATTTTAAATTTAACTCACTCCGGCCGTCGCCCCATCCCCCTCCTCCCACCCCGGCCGAGATTGAGATTGACACAGCACTGACACGTGCAACACCTCCCACGTAATAATTTGAAACACGACTTGTTGGAGTCCCCCCCCTCCCCTCTCATGTCCCATGTCGCCGTTATAGACAAAGCCCCAACTCTATCCCCCTCCCCCTCCAATGTATTTTCAATTTTCAATCTCCCGTTAGAGTGAACTTAAAACTTTATGCCATTTGAATTCCTTTCGCCCGATGATTTGGTAGCTACTTGCACCAATGAAACAAAACCTGTTTTGTCGCAATTAATGGAATAAAATCAAAAAATATATATTTTGCTCTGAATTTTCATTGAGCACTCTCATAAACCCGGTTTCAACTTCCTTCGGATTCATACCCCCTGGATATTTGTAACAAGTTAATTATATATATATATATATATATATATATATACATACATATATTCCTGTATAATCATTAATCTATAAAGTTGCTTTTTATGATATATATTGTTCGCTAACAGACATAAAACTCAATGAAATTCATTCATTAAATAATAAACGTGCAATCATCATGTTATGAGCGCTGATTGTTTGATGACAATATGATTGAGAAACTCCGATTGAACAAGAAAATTCTACAGACATTTGAGAACGGTTGAATTTTTCATCAACTTTTCAATAGATCGAAAGACTAAGACTAAACTAATCCAAATGTTCTTCTCACACAAGATATTATCAGTGCATTGAACGCATCTTGCTGTACGATTTGAACGTCTAAAAATGTGTTTCTTTTTCTTATATTTCAAAATGGACACAACATTCGCCAACGTCAAAAATTCGATAAAAAAGTCAATTATCAAAAACTGTTAGTTTATTTCAATAGCATTTGTCTGAATTAATATTTTTTGCAACATAAAAATACTAGATCTTCGTAAAATAATTGAGCAATCTAGGCAGTCAATAATGCATAGATATGTTTATCTGAGTCTAGTTTCACAACGCAACAACTATTAATTAAAGGCGATGGAAGTAAAAATAGCTTTAAAATGGCGTTCGCTTTCGGATGCAAATGAAGGACTCTCCACTACAAATGATCTCAAACGGCAAATACAAAGAAATATAGAAAAAGGTTAAAAATATGATTTGGCAAAGAAAATTTTACCAAATAATGTTTCAACTTTATAGTGTAGACACATCAAATAAACTACAAGTCACTTAACTCGGGTCTTTCTGTTTTATCTCTCTATCTTTCTAACTTTATCTCTCTCCCTCCTCCATTTTTCTCTTTTATTCTCTATTTCTCGATCTCTCTCTCTCTCTCTCTCTCTCTCTCTCTCTATATATATATATATATATATATATATATATATATATATATATATATATATATATATTTATATATGTATGTATATGTATATCTAGGTAGCGTCTTCTCTTGCAGGCAATTATTATTGAATATAAGAGACAACTCATGTCTAGATATCCTTTGGTAGATCCTTTCAATAGTCCGAATCAGGATATTAGTTCCGGAGGGGAATTGTCTGATGAATTTGTCATAGTTTGGATTTGTCTCCATAGTACTTTCAGACCCATCCGGGTCCATATTCAGAAGAATGAGGTTAATCAGGTACAGACCATGTGTCAGTATTATAGAAGGTTTCGGCGGGAATTATATAATAAGTACGACACTAATATATATGTATATATATATGTATATATGTATATATGTATATGTAATATATGTATATATGTATATGTAATATATATATATATATATAATTATTTTTATTCATACATACATGTAAAAAAGCCGCTACACTTGTATGTCGATGTTATCGATCAATAGTTATTCGAAACTATGATCTCATCAGGCGGGAACAGTCTGATCTTTCACTCAGATGTTCATATATATATATATATATATATATATATATATATATATATATATATATATATATATATATATATACATAAAGCTGGGTACTCTCGAGTAGCTTTAATAACAAGCAGTACAAATAGCTATATGCACGATCCGAACGCCGTTTCGTAGATCACTCTATACTGCCTGTTACATAGCCGCCGATTTCGCTATTTACATTTAAAATTCCTCTATATTTACTAACTAATTGGCTATGGCCGATGGATAAGATCCCCGACTACGTATCAGTGGCGATTTGTGATCGAGGTTCGCGCCTACCGACAGTTGAGAATTAGTTCGTACACTGAAGATTGCGTTAGCATGAAACATCGATGTCTGTAGGTATTTAAATAATTAATATTTATTTATAAAAATATTATTGTATATATATATATATATATATATGTAGTGTTTAGATATAATTTTTATTATTATAATTAATGTTATTTGATATGCAAATTAGCATATCACACGATAGTCTAAAGGGTAATATGTTATTATTATTATTATTATTATTTATTTATTTATTTATTAGTAAAATTTCAAGCTGAATTATTTCGACACTTGATTATTGGGGAAATGGCAGTTAAATCAGCATGATTTGAGAGCCATGAATATTATAACTGTCCTGTTTTTAAATCTCCGAAACAGTTTTATGGTAAACAGCTGATGATCCCCAGGTTAATATTAGACGCTTAAGGTCTTCTGTTTTTGTTTCACTGTTAGATACTAAACCCCCCCTTTTTTATTTTATTTACTTATTTTATTTATTTATTCATGAATTTTCCAACGAATGTTCAGTCTGCAATATTTTGGATTTAGTTAGTTTCTCTGGGAATTTAAACTGCATTTTACTTCTTTTTTTTCTTTTCTATTGTTTAAAATGACTATAGCTTCTTTAGAATATATATATATATATATATATATATATATATATATATAATGTTTGTATACATAAGAATTTATACTTATATATATATATATATATATATATATATATATATATATATATATATATATATATATATATAATAACGCATACGTCGGAGGACAGGTATGAGAAATAAATATAGTATTAGTTTTACATCAATATATTTGTTGCTTTTTTGACGGTATAGTACAATTTCGGTGACATCTTCTTAAATGGTAAAGTTTAAACAAAAGAATAATGAGTCCATGTTACTCAGTCTGTTGGCTAGAATACATATTCTATAATTAATAATTGAAATGTAAATACATTTTACCAACAATATACATATTATTCACGCGCGCGAAGTAGTGTTTTTAAAAAGATACCTCTATATATAAAACTCAATGTCTGTGTGTATGTGGGTGCCCTATAGAAAAAAAAAGGTTTAGAATCTACGTACAAATCTAAAAGTGTATTCTTATGTAAAATGCATTGTGGTAGATAATAGAAGTATCACCGAATCGCTAAGTATACCATTGAAGGTGATACGGAGCAAATTGCCTCAGTGGTGTCGAGTTTTTCGAACGTAATTTGGAAAGGAAATACTGCAATTTCAATGTGTTCCTTCCGATCGCCATTTTCTTTCAAAATAATTAACGTTTCTTAAGCTTCTATTCAGACTAGAGAGGAATGGGGTCTATGGCAAGAAACTATTAAAGAGAAGTTTTAGTAGTACTCTGGCGGGATTCTTAATTTGATTTTGTTTGTTTCTGTAGCGCTCTAACAAGTGCAATACATGTAATATTACAGTTGTACATTTGGTAGTGGTATATAGTATATAGTGGTATATAGTATATAGTGGTATATAGTATATAGTGGTATATAGTATATAGTTCTTAACAACCTAGATAAATGCAGAGTTACACGCAAGAAAGAACTTTCTTTTGTAAACTCAGTTTTGCATCTAAACAATAATAGTAATACAGAATTACATTTGGTAAGTGTGATAATTTAATTTAAAGTGCTCAATATCATAAATAGAGCAGGTGTGTTTACTCGTGTTGTCTGGCAGTCATAATATCCTAGATAGAACAATCCTACCAAGAGCAACGGTTTATGAACACCGCGTTGCCCGGGGGAATGTTCACTTATTCTTTATACTATTGTATACCAGAAATCGGTATATTGTGTTGGTCGGGAGTCAGTGTTCAATATCCTAGATAGAGCAGGGGTGTGCAATAATACAGTACTACATTTTCAATATGGTTTGTGCTAGAAGCTTAGCGTTTCGCAGGAATACACTAAAATTAATATAAGTTTCATTATATTATTAAAGTAGGACTATGAGAAACTCGGCGTTGCCCGGGAATAAATTTAAACAAATATAGATTTTATTATATTTGTGAAGAAGTGGAGGGAAGAAAACTGAAAGCTCAGGTGTATGACTTACATTATCATTATACATGGAAACAAGAGAAAAGAATTTGCTAAGGTAAGAGTGGTGACAAAAAGATGTTACACACATTTACATCTCTTTTTTATGATCCGGGCAACGTCAGGTAGCCCTTCAATGCATTTAGCCTGACGATTCCCCCGGGGATGAAACACAGGAGCCTCTGTGTAGCTTGATTGCCATATATATGTTCATTGCTTACTACATAGCTCTACTTACGTATCGAGCACTGTTGAAGTAAATACTGAAAACTGACACATAAAAAATTATATCTCCTTATAATATTTTATGTGGATACCTGAAGTACTAATATATATATATATATATATATATATATATATATATATATATATATATATATATATATATATATTAATGGTAGACCTACAGAAAAGTAATCCATGGACACGTGTTTCTGGCTCGTCGCTGTCATCAGGATTGCTAACTATATATAAGGCATTTTGCCTCTTTCGTTAAGTTTAACATTATAAAGATGCTAAAAAAATAAACTTTCCCAAATGTATACCTACCAGCGACCATGCGCGATTTAAGTTAACATTTAAAAGATACATTTAAACCGTTAAGTCCACACAACATTGGACGTCACTTCTACAAGACCAGGAAGGATTGTTACGGAAAAAATGAGATTATTACCTTTTATTTGTCTAAAGCTCTGGCGAGGCTTGCTGTACAAAGTGAAATTATTAGAAAAAAGTCAAGATGAAAAACATATATATTATTTCGATTTTAATGAAAATATCTGCATTTAACAGTCGGTTTTTTAAAGGTATTTAGTCTCTTTCTTTAAGTTCATATATATATATATATATATATTGATATATATATATATATATATTGATATATAAAGTCGTGAACTAAATGCGAACTTTTAGGGAAGGTAAAATCTATTGTGAAAAGTATACAGCTCAATATCCAGGATAGAGCAGATAGATATGTAGAAGGATGAAAAGGAATTAGAAAAGCAAAAGTCAGATTTGACTTTTGCTTTTCTAATTCCTTTTCATCCTTCTACATATATTGATATATATATATATATATATATATATATATATATATATATATATATATATATAATATATATATATATAAATATATATATATATATATAAATATATATATATATATTGATATATATATATATATATATATATATGTTTATATAATGCAAATATAAAGTCGATCAATTAACTTTGACAAATAATGCAAGAACAAGACGTGCAACTCACGCAGAAACCCTCGACGTTCTATGCTTCTTCCATGTATATTTTAATTTTAAAAAGTATTTTTAATTTCAAAGCAAATTTGACACATTATAAAGTGGATTATTGATTTTACCGTTATTTATGTCAGAGTTGATATTATTTGGGGAATGAAGGTATCAAATAGTGTGTGGGGGGGTGGGGTTAGTTAATGGGGCAAATAATTTTATTATCTAAATGAATCTGATCATCTTAAGTAGGATTAAATATGATAGTTGTGAGAGTTGTTATTTACATGATTCTAAGCGACCGATGTTTTCCTAACCATATAGATTGAATGTTTCGTTAGATAATTGGAAACGGAATTATTTTGTAGTCCTGGGGTATTGTTTCAAGATAATAAGAAACGAGTAATGATCAATGTTTATCTACTAGATTTTATTTGACATCCTTACGTTGACTTTCAAAATATGGCATCCCATGAACTACATTAAAATAATCCTTGATTTAATAAAACAAAAATACATTTAATCAGGAAATCAAATGATATTGATCTTTGCCGAACCGCTCATCTCGAATGGTTAGCTATTCGTGTTTTATGACTTCGCTTGTCACATATAAATCTACACAAATTATTGATCAGCTTCCCTACTGATATCTGGGCAGTATTTCTTCATAAAAACAAATCTGGGTAAATAATAGTGGAATAAGTATGACTACATATACGTCTGATCCTTTCAAGTGGCTGATCTTCTCAATTTTAATTCAGACTGTAATGAATTTACCGTAATTGTTGTGTAAAGTTCTTGAATATTTTAGTAGTCATTTTGGAAGGACAAGTTAGATTACTTTTATTTTGACGGGATTAATATTGATCAAGTAGTAGTTGGATTAGAGGCATTTAGAAGGTTTTCATAGCATGAACATAGAATTACTTTATTTAGCGTAATTAAATACATACCAATTTTAAAAATAGTTGCAAACATGTTAAATCCTTTGATTAAAGATGCACTCCCCATTGATCATTATTCAAAATACAACTCATGATGTACGTTAGTCACTGTAAAACGATTAATAAGTATTGCTATCGACCAGAGTTTTAGATAGGAAAAACCTGCTATATCAATTTAAATATAATTTGTGAGACTGCTTCCGACAACGAAAGTAAATACGTAGGTTTGACTACTACAACTCTATCGTGTCGTCTTATTATGCACTTTTACATCACTAGTTCAACTAAAATTTAAAATACTCAAAACCCTACACATAAAAGCAAGAGAGCGTCCCATTAATCATGTTAATCTTCAATAAAATAATTAAAGCGAATAAATAGTCCCTGAACTGTGACCATAACTGGCGTTTAGCTGCACCATCAGATGTTGTGTACCTTATGAGCACCCGATAAGTCAACTCTCTATCAAGTGCAGTCGGGGAAAGAGACCGTTCAAATCTTACACTTCTAGCTCGTACCTTCACAGACACACGATACTTCCCTCCATGTTCTTTTAATATACAATATAACTTACATTATTATTTCTTAAAATGGCGCGCTTATAGACCACTGGTCAAGAAAAAGACACCACAATAAATATAAAATGTATACATCAGTATAACACAGCCGCTCGTCTCTACGGTAGCTTGTAAAAGTTCCAGACTCGAATGTACCTCAACGTTTCTTTCCGAATTTTTAGCGAGACCACACTTTGTCTCACGACCACATTATGGCGTCTTAAAAAAACCCACATATTTAGTAGTGCCTTCGCCATTTAATTTTCTCAGTCAAAATCACTGTTTGTTTCTGGGAAAATCTGTCTAATTACCTCCGCTCTATCGCGAAGATCCCGGTCAACTCAATATGGCCTCCGTAAGGTTAACCAGATTTGTTAATCAACAAATGCTTCAATGTATGTTTAATTACTTGTTCAACCTATTTATTCGGCATAGCAACAGATGCTCGCGAACAATTACAAACAAAAAACAAACAAGCACAACAACAAGCGTAATTAAATGTTAAGCACAAGACTATTAAAGGTTCCTTTGTGCGATGTTATCTCTTTTCCTCATCACTACCACCAGCAACAGTATTATTATTAAGAATGTTTCTTTTTCTTTCTCATTGATGTTTATCACAACACAAATGTAAACTCGTTTAAATGCTTATGTTTTTTTAAATTTCCTTCGCAAAACAAAAGTGTAAAAAATACTTATTCGCTATATATAAAAATTTAAAATACTTATTTGTAAGGAAGAAAGAACAACACAAATAATATAAGCCATGCTGCTACATGTTTCAGTTATATTATTTTTCATTCGACGGAAGTCTAATGGTTTTCATCGTTGTTCAATGCATCACAAACATATTAAGTTGTTGTCTATTTTACTGCAAATACCCGTGATTTTTTCCTGCCTTTTTGCACTTCGAGAATAACGTTTCTTTTTGTGTATACTTTATTTAAAATGGTTTCCTTTCTTTCTTAATCTATTCGGTGTAACATGTTTTGCCGATATAAATGAGTTTTTAATGTTTAATTCTATGTTCATATTTTTTTTGTTTGAAATCTAAATATATTGTTGTTCATAAAAATAAACAGTGCAGGACTTAAAGATATCTTGCTGGGGTTTTGGTTTTCTTGTCTGCTTCCTGAATCTAGGGAAGGCTTGTGATCCCCACGCCAGTTGTTTACGGCAGTTCGGCCGTGGTAGGGGTACCTCTCTTCGAGGCTGACCCACTACAAGTTGTTCTCTATATCCTACCGACTCGATCTCTGCTACGTGAGTGCGTTTTCTTCCTTCGTTTAACACCGCCGTTTTAATTTCTGACTTTGCACTCCGGGAGCCTTCTTTTTCTAGCCTCGCGCACCTGACTCTTACCGTTACCGAGTCGTTTTTTTCACGACGTCATATTTCGAAATGAACTCGTCGACCTCAGACACCTTTGCTCGTCCATAATTCACCGATTCATTTCCGTTGTTCTTTTAGCCTAATTGACAATCTATCTAATCTTCGGCTTTTCTTCATTATTGCGGGGTCATGCCCTTAGCCTCCCCGTGACATCTTATGCCTTATTACTCAACATGTCTGCATCATTATTTTACACGAACACCTTTAAAAACTTGTCAGAAAGATTAAAACTGCTTAAATTAGAATTTAGAGTAAAGATTCGGTTTCGTATATACATTTTATTTTAAAAGATCCCCTCACTTCCGAAGGGGTTTTGGTTTTCTTGTTCTTCTAGTGGTTTTATCGTGCCGCATCTTTTTTCCTCATTTCATTTCGTGACGGCTTAGTATTGGGACTAAAATATGTTTATGGTGCATCCCACCGTTGTCGTTGCCATCGTAAATTGTCGCATGTTCGCTATCTTTAAAAGCTGAACTGTGTGATCACAACAGGCGAGCGTCTTTTGAAAATACCACAGAACAAGGAGTTACAGTTTGGTACTTTTATTTTTTTCTCTAAATGGAGAAACTTGCGTCTACGGCTTCCTATCTGCGTCTGTCACGGTTAATGTCTGATTGTACGAAAACAAATATATAATTTATCACATTTAATTATATATATATATATATATATATATATATATATATATATATATATATATATATATATATAAATTAGGAAAGTTCATTTTATAAAGCATCTTTTGTAAGTTAATATAAATATAGAGGCAAAAAAGCCTTCAAAAACCATGTATTAGATGCGAGTAATTAAATCAAAAGAAATATTAGCTAAAAAAAAATCAAGATGAAGAAAAAAAAAAAACGGAAAGTATTTTGAAATATTTTATTAAATGTTTCGAAATATTTTTATTTTTCTTTTGATTTAATTACTCGCATCTAATACATGGTTTTTGAAGGCTTTTTTGCCTCTATATTTATATTATATATATATATATATATATTATAATATAAAATGAAGTAATAAAATAAGGTGTCAATCAAATTTTATTAGAATTCAAAGTTCATGCAAAGCATCCTTAAGTCCTTAGCTTATGAGTTTTCAAAGATAATTCTTCTCTTCAGAGGACCATTACCGCAGTTATACTACTACAGGCAATAAAATTACGCTTTGAAAATATATAAAATTATATACACAAATATATAAAAATACATAACATCAAACATATCTTTTTTTTTTCGCTCTTCTGGCTAGATGTGATGGGAGTCGGTTTTATTTTGCTCAATTCGGATTTAGCGAGTTTTCTAATTAAACAACGAATTTGGATTTGACTTGAGTCGCACATGTTGGGATTTCGGAACTTTGATTGGACTTTTTGTATTATTTTGATTGATTTATTTATCATTAACATTGAATATGGACACATTTCGCGACTGGATAACTTTGCCGGCCCCTTCAATTTCACGTATTTGGACTGCTGTTTGTATCTTGGAGTAATGTCCTTCCTGATTATGCTTCTCAACTTGTATGACCTGGATGGACTGTATGGATTCAACAAAAGTATGTTTTTGGATTGATATGTTTGA
This sequence comes from Sepiola atlantica, assembly GCA_963556195.1. Taxonomy (NCBI): domain Eukaryota; kingdom Metazoa; phylum Mollusca; class Cephalopoda; order Sepiida; family Sepiolidae; genus Sepiola; species Sepiola atlantica. The sequence goes on from OY744519.1 coordinate 2,176,723, forward strand.
TGTTATGTATTTTTATATATTTGTGTATATAATTTTTTATATATTTTCAAAGCGTAATTTTATTGCCTGTAGTAGTATAACTGCGGTAATGGTCCTCTGAAGAGAAGAATTATCTTTGAAAACTCATGAGCTAAGGACTTAAGGATGCTTTGCATGAACTTTGAATTCTAATAAAATTTGATTGACACCTTATTTTATTACTTCATTTTATATTATAATATTAATGCTCTATCCAGTATATTGAGCTTCAGTTTTTTATCCGGATGTTTCACTAATTATAAGATATTAGTTGACGCTTATATCTTTTGTTGGATTGCTTCATTCATATATATATATATATATATATATATATATATATATATATATATATATATATATATATATATATATATCTTTGAACTTATAATTGTATTTCAAAATTCTCAGTTTAAAATTAATTTTATTAATTTTAACAAAAAAACGCATTATATATGGGGTTTCAGATTTAAAAAAATATGTCTACATCCCTTTCGATTTAAATCTAGCGTTTCACCGCGAAAATAGACAACATTTAACATCTCTATAATTAAGCTTTATAGCCAAACCAGGAAACGATAAACGCAAAGGTGGCATTAAACTTTAGGACTCCTCGCATTGAGTAGTTAGTTTTCTGTATGAGGTATAGAGTTATCCAGTAGGAAGGCGGTTAAGAAATCATAGATTATGTGGGAACTTAATTCGGAATGCCTGTGTAGTTGTGGATTCGATACAACTTAATCAATGGGGTTGGTTCTCTTCTATCCTCCATCAGGATAAAACATGAGTTCTGGGAGAGGTACGGATATTTTTAGAAGCGGGCCTACAGTTAATTTTCATCCAAAGTTTATAATTCAATTTAATCGGTAAGAGTTGCATTAAAATTCATTGTATTATTTAATAATATTAAAGTGACTACCTTATTACAAGTAAATCAACTATTTTCGTATCGATTTGAAGGTGAATTAAATTCCGAACCACGGGGAGTAACTCATTAAATCTCAAAATAAGATTTACACCCATTTTTCGTTATGGCTTAATATTTCCGTAGGTAAATCACCAATCTCGTAATTTAAAATATAAATATAAAACTAACCTCTGTTATAAACGCAATTAGATATTTATTTGCCCTCATAAATATCAAAATAAAATTAAATAATTATTTGAAATTTGTTCCGAGATTTTATACCCGATGCTGATATTTTTGTAGGTTCGCACCCGATTTGCTGCGGGACTTTTCACTCCCATAGCTAGCATAGGAACAATAGAGGTAACGCAGTTTATTCCTGTTATTTATAAGTGACTTTAAGATTTTAGAGTAATACTTAATTATAAATAACAGTGTAATAATAATTTACTTATTGATTGTTTTTGTTTTCCTATAGTGGAGTAATTTTGATCTTTTAGTTTCGTAAATATCAGCTCTGAGGTCATCGTTGGAATATTTGCTTCGTGTAGTTTTTCGAATGTGATTATATTGTGGGGTGGAAGTTTGACTTTTTTTTCTCTTTTTCTTATTCCGATTTTTTCTGTTTACCCTTTATATGCTTCAGTTTGCTGAACATTTTACCAGAGTAAACATCAGAAACCTCACCGTATTTTCTTCTACAGAGAATTTTTCTTTTTATCACATGTTTTCTCACCATTTAACAATATATACTGCACCTCTCTTATGAGAGACAAAATTAGACTATAGCGAATATATATATATATATATATATATATATATATATATATATATATATATATATATATATATATATATATATATATATATATATAAAGTTAAATGGACGAAGAGTGATAAACATGCACGGATGTCCAAATTTATTTCAAACTTCAAATGTTCAAAACAGGGTATATTCTGTAATAAAATTATGTTTATTGTTCTTTCCTTAAGCCAAGGCTTTTCAAAGATCGAGATCTTATCATCAAAGGAATTATACAGATAGATAAGTTGGCAATAGAAAAACCAAAGTTTTGAACATTTGAAGTTTGAAATAAATTTGGACATTCGTGCATGTTTATCACTCTTCGTCCATTTAACTTTATAATTGCTCTATCTCGTATATTGAGCTTTTACCATTTCACTATAGGTTCTTTCTACTAAAAGTTTTACTTTTAGTTTATTACTTATATATATATATATATATATATATATATATCCACTTATACGTCGACAAAAATATTTGAAAGTAGACGAACGCTTATGGAAAAAAGATGTTAAGTTGTACTTTCGGTCTGAATACAAAATGAGGAAAATCAGAACAAGACAACCAGACGTCACCTTTGACGATGGCTACTGTAGGGAGAAATCTAGTGGGGTCACCTCTTTACGAAATTAAGACAAAAGTAAATGACACTGGTACTGGATTGTTATATATATATATATATATATATATATATATATATATATATATATATATATATATATATGTAGGTAGGGGGTGTATGTATGTGTGCGTGTATTTACTATTTTTTGTGATGTGCCCTTCTGTCGTATCATTATATATAGATAGATACATAGATACATGCATATATATATATATATATATATATATATATATATATATATATATATATATATATATATATATATATATATATATATATATATATATAAGTCAGTTCATATTATATTCCAATAACCATGGTTTTATTTTAATATTTTTTTTATTTTTTCACATTTCCAAATAAACATAACATTTCTGTGAGATATATTTTGTAAGACAAATGAAACGGACCGTAAAAAATATATCTCACAGAATTGTTATGTTTTTTGGAAATGTGAAAAAATAAAAAATAATAAAATAAAACCATGAACTGACTCATATTTGCTCTGTTTTTACTAATTGACAATCATCGAGCTGAATTTTTAGGAGACTGCAAAGGAAAAAGCACTGATAGTATAATATAATAATAGATATTTAGTCATTAATAATTCTATATATATATATATATATATATATATATATATATATATATATATGTGTGTGTGTGTGTGTGTGAAAAATATGAAACACTTTGGTTTTCCCAAGAGCAGCATGAATGAAAGATCCTGGATTGACATATAAAGGTGTTTGTTGTTCACTAAATTTGAAAAAAAAAGAGGAAACATGAATGCACCTTGGGCACTCTAAATTAGCCTCTTTATTTATATATGCTATCTTTTTAAATGTTAACAATAATCGAGCGTTTACCTCGAATAGTGTAATTGTACTGTACGTATAACAGACTTTGGAATCTTCCATTCACAATCAATAAATGTTTCAAAGTGTCCAGTAAACCCAAGTCGATACCTACAGTACAGGATTGACGTACTACTACTCTTGTTTCTTCCGTTGTATTATACTGTTCTTCAATGTACTTGTTTTTGCTAAATCCCGTGTTAGTGTTTTTATTCCTTAAAAAGGTTCATAACAACTGGCGACGAGATATTCGAACTTACAAGAGACACAACTGTAACCTTAAAGATTTTTCTTGAGAACCTTTTAGAAAGAAAGGAACCCACAACAGCCGATTACTTGTGATTTCGAACTTTTACCACCACAAGACTGATATGTGATTACAGTAAAAGGATTCTGGAGAACTCTAAAATCGACGTCACAACTTACAACAAAGTTTATTGAGAGTTATTTTAGAGAACCCTAAAAAAGCACAAACGTGGGTAAATCAACGACAAAATTCACCAGACAAGGCCTTAGTTCGAAAAAGTGGCTTTTACCGGTGGTAAAAACACATAAACACCAACAAGGTCAGTGATGTTTTATTGCTATTCCACAACAACTGGCGACGAGATATTCGAACTTACACAGGATACAACTGCAACATTAATAATTCTTCTTGAGAACCATTTAAGAAGAAAGGGGATTTCGCACTTACACTAGCACAACGACTGACAATGGTTACAACAAAATAATTCTATAGAACCTTAACATTGACGCGACAAATGATAACAAAGTATATTAAGGGACTTTGGAGAATTATAAAACAAGGACAAACGTGAAGAAATCAACGACTAAATTCACCAGACAAGGTCATGGTTATCAAAACAGTGAAGAAAACAATACGTAAAAACCAACATAGTTTTTTTTTATTTGAACAAAGGACAGTGTTTTTTTTTATTGATATTCCGACACTTATGTTAATTTTTAACAAGAAGTGAATAAATGATTTTTTTCTTTTCTCACTAAAAGAGAAAAGTTTACAACTGTCGAAAGAAAAAAAAACTAAAAGCGTATTTTTATGTTTCCTCTGCTGACTAAAGTGACGACCGCAAATCCTACGGCTTAGCGAAAAGCGAATTTTAAAAAAGTAATTTTTTTACAGTAAAAAGAAAAAGTTTTATATTCGTTTCACAACTAAGTGTAGGTTTAGCAAACATTATCTAATAGAAAACACACTTTCTAAAAGCCTTATTCTAAACATACATATTCTAAAATCCGTATTCGAAACATTTTAAATATGGAAAACTTTAAAGCTACTATAACAAAACAGGGGTAGTATCAAATGCAACAGCAACAGAACACAGAAGAAATACTTCTAGACCTAAATAAAACAAAACTACAGAAAAATGAAGAAACATCTCAAAAGCCTTTCCTAGAACAAAATGAAAACTTACTAGAGCAAAAGTAAAGTGAAGGAAGATTACAAAATCTGACGAAAAAATTGACGTATCAATGCAACCAATATCGATTAGGGGGAAGAGTAACGAACACAATAATGATTCCTCGCATAATTCCATTTGGAGTGTAATTGACGGCTTCACTTATTCCCCAGACAAAGATAAAACCTTTGCTTCGTATTTTAGAAGATATGAGTATCTATACAAAATAAATTGTGAACATTGGGCAACTCTAAAAAGATTCGCCTACTGCTCCGAAAATTAAGCACTACCGAACATACTAAATTCGTTAGTTTTATTTTGCCCTGAAAAATGAGCGATTTGACATTTGCTGAAGCAGTAAATCTTTAAACTGAGTTATTTAGCCCGAAGACTTATTAGTTTCAAAAACACTGGAAGTTTTAAAACCGGGAAGAAAAAGAAAACGAAGATTATTCAACGTTCGCATCAGTATTTAAATTAGCCGAACTTAGCGCTGATAATTTTAAATGTTAAATTTACGTACACGTATCAGAAATAAAAGGAGATTCTAAATGAATTAGAAAATGATCCGAACTTAACACTGCAGAAATTAGCTGAAGACTGCCAGAGACTTATAAGTGTTAAGCAGGATTCGAAGGAGATCGGAGTCGTGCATTGCACACATTAACAAAAGTACGTCAAAAATCGAAATTAACCTCTCCCTCGATAACAATTAAAAACAAAAAAGGAGTTTTCGCGCCTCTACAGAGAACAAACCAGCCTTGTAAATACAGGATAAACTGCCGCTGAGCCCTTGTTTTCGCAGTGGTAGCCTGCATTAGCTTATTGACTGTCTATTTCGTTTTAAGACTTAGCTGACTTGTAACAAAGTTGGACACAAAAGTTCGTATTGTAGAACGAATATAGGAAATAAAACGCGGGTTCAAGCCACAAGTAAAAATGAGCACGTCTGTTTTAATAGAAGACAATATGTGCACGTAAATATCATGGGTAAAAATATAAAACTACAATTAGATTTGAACTTTAATGGAACATTCGAATATCTATGTATCTCATATAGAGATCGAGTGTTAGCCCAGGAAGGGCCTCCCTGATTTCTGAGAACTTTGACTGAAGTAAAATGAAACAAAAGTTAAATATTTCCGTTCATATAATGTTACACATGTTTACAGGTTTATATATCATATTAAGATATTTACATCTAAACTAATAAATCGATCATCATAAATAAGTTAACATCGGCAAACAGTAAGATATCGGTATGTGAGCTTCATTTAGTTTTGTTTAGTTTTATGCAAACGGGTGTAAACGGGGTGGGACCCTTTCGTAAAATACAGATACACCCGATTTATGTAAAATGTGTAATATGTTTTCTACATCAATTAATATACATTCATCAAATTTCAATATTTCTTAAAAGTATTTTAGAAGAGTTGTAGAAGGAATAATATAGACACAACCTTTCATTTAAAAATATTTAACATTTGAAATAAAATTGATAAACATTCACCAGACAACTATTAAACAAGATTCCATGAATTTGAATTTTTTCTAAAGTCCCTTAAGCTTAAGATTCACATTTTAGATATTTTAGAACTAAAATCATGTAATATATTTCGATTTTCGATCGAGATTTGAATAAGAATTGTAGAAATAACATTTAGTGTCATTATATGTTGATGTTAAGGAAACATTAAAGTGGTGCAAAACTGTTCTCGTAAGGGAATCATTTTTATCAAAATCGGGACGATTTACTTCCAGTATATATAAATATATTCATAAAATTAAATAATCACTGGTACAGTCAACGTTAATAAATAAACGTATCGATGATATTACATCTCTTCAAAGACTGCATAAAATAAAAATAAAAAACACGCATTGACATTTCACCCCTTACTTTGTTTTTGTGACAAATTCAATGTGTAGTTTTTCACTTTTTATTTTTATGCAGTATTTGAAGAGATGTAATATACTGGAAACCTTGATTAATTAACGTTGACTGTTTTAATGTTTATTTAATTTTATACAAGCCTTAATCGCTATTAAGCACGTTTTAAAAAATATTCGTGTTATGTACATTTTATCAATATATTTGAACCTGATTAATCAATATATATATATATATATATATATATATATCCATCTCTCTATATATAGATATATATATGTATATATATATATATATATATATATATATATATATGTGTGTGTGTGTGTGTGTGTGTGTGTGCAAAGCTATCTATTATTGTCAATAATGGAACCCCATTTGATTGTCAACGTATTTTCGTACTAAAATGAAGACAGAAAGTGTATAAAGAAGTAGAACAAAAAATGTCAAACCGATTTCGATTTGTGTTTTGTAGAGAAATCTTATAGATTTTAAAATAGAATTCTGTTTTTCCGAGCGAAATTTGTATTATTGTTCGAAATGGATTCTCTTTTAATGGACGACGATTGCAACTGAAAAGAACGTCCTATTTTCAATCGGCAGGCAGACAAACGACGCGAGCGTCGTAGACACGGACTGAGAATGAAGCATTGAATAGATTGTAAGTCGTAAAATGCATTTCAATAAAAAGTCCATTTCCGCATGTTTACAAGATTAAGTGCGCAATATCTGACAACATCGATAACTCAAGATTTTCGAAAGTGGATGCGAATTTATTGGACACTTATATGTCGAGGCATGATTAAAAAGAATACTCGCTCTCTCTGTCTGTCTGTCTCTCTCTCTTTCTATATATATATATATATATATATACACATATGTATACTGGGTGTCTCAAAAGTTACTGACACTGACTACTAAATCCTGAAGTCTCATAGCAAATTTCAATCTTCGCTCATAATCTTGAGGCTAACGCTTCTGAACAAGCTAAATCTTATATGATAACATGTCCATGTCATGACACATCGTATGTAAGGAGGATCGTGAAAAAATATTTTAAAAATACATATAGCAAAATACATAAAGGTATATAAAATATCAAATATATGATGTTTTATATACCTTTATGTATTTTTCTATATATATAGTTTTATATATTTTCAAAGTTTAATTATTATTACCTGCAGTAATGTCATTGCGGTAAGGGTCCTCTGAGGAGAAGATTTTCGTTTAAAGAACTTTGCATGAACATTGAATTGTAATTAAATTTGATTCGTACCTCATTTTATTCTTTCACTTTACCTATTGCTATTAATGCTCTATCCAGTATATTGAGCTTTATTTTTATCCAGATGTTAACAAATTAAAGATATTAGTTGCCTCTTATATCTTTTGTTATATATATATATATAAAGATATATATATATATATATATATATATATATATATATATATATATAAATATATATATATATATAAATATATATATATATATATATATAAATATATATATATATATAATAATATATATATATAATAATATATATATATAAAGATATATATATATATATATATAAATAAAGATATATATATATATATAAAGATATATATATATATATAAAGATATATATATATATATATAAAGATATATATATATATATATATATATATATATATATAAAGATATATATATATATATATATATATATATATATATATATATAAAGATATATATATATATAAAGATATATATATATATATATATAAAGATATATATATATATATATATATATATATATATATATATATATATATACGGTATAGATATCAAAATCTACACAAAAAACAGAAATTGAACTATTATATCAAAATATACTAAAACTTGAAGAAGACAATGAACTTAATATAAAACCTGAACTCCGTGATTTACTAAAAGCTGAAGCTACTAAAAATAGATTTAACATAAAAAATAATACATCTTTATTAAAAAATAAATTAAAACTAGCCGCTGTATGTCGTACTTAACAAATCTGATTATTACTCCAAACTAGAAACCATCCTCGAAGATAGCAACAAATTTCAAAATATAAACAATAATACGACCCCCCTCCTTAAAACTAAAATTAACAAATTAATCACTGCCAATAACGCCGCCATTAACACGAAAAACTTCCTAAAATCATAAGTGATTTCAAACCTGGCTATATTTACGGAAAAATCAAAACACATAAATTGAACTATCCCCTTCGCCCAATTATTTCCCAAATACCTACACCCATTTATAAATTATCTAAAACTATTAATGAATTAATATCCCCCTATATCCCTACCCAATATAGCATTAAATCTACACACCAACCTATACAAACTCTAAGGAAAAAAAACCCGAACAAGGTGTGATTGCCTCTCTTGATTTGGTTAATCTTTTTACCAATGTTCCGGTTGAACAAACTATTAACATAATAATCAATAATATTTATAATAATCCTAATAACCGCCCACTTAAAATTAACCCTAACACTTTACGAAAAGTCTTATTGGCTTGTACGACTGAAGTCCCTTTCTATGATCATCGCGGCCATATATACATACAAAAATATGGTGTCGCTATGGGGTCTGCGCTAGGTCCAACATTCGCAAACTTTTACATGTCCAACTTGGAAACTAAAGTGTTTAACATTATTAATAAACCACCAATATATTTAAGATACGTAGATGACATTCTAATACATAACAAATAATATAAACGAGATTAATATATTACAAGACACTTTCAAATATAATTCCGTTTTGGATTTCACTTATGAACTTAACATCGATAAAAAAACTCCCTTTCTTAGACGTCTTAATAGACACAAATCATAATGAATTTGCAACATCTACATATAAAAAAAACTACTAACAAAACCCCCTGTACTCTTAACTTCGTTAGTGAATGCCCCTTTAAATATAAAATAGCCATTATTAAAAACCTACTAACGCGAGCTAAATTAATCTCTTCCTCCCCTTCTCTCTTTCAAAATGAACTTTAAAATATAAAACAATCCCTTGTAAATAATGGTTTCCCTAATTATATTATAGACCGACAAATTCAACTATTTAAAAATAATGCTAGTACCAGTAGTAATAATAATAACAACAACAATGAATCCATTTCTCTACTCAACAAGACTATCAAACTATTTTACCGTAACCAATTTCACCATAACTATAAAACAGATGAACAGGTCTTAAAAATATTATTAATAAAAACGTACTTCCCATCGACCCAAATAAAAAAGTAAAACTAATTATTTACTACAATAAAACTAAAACTACTAATCTTATTATTACAAATAATTCTTCACCCTCGATTAGAGTCTTGGATAGGACGGGCCTAGTATACGAGTTTTAATGTTCATTGGGAGACTGTGTCTCCGACAACCAAGGAAAACACGTATATATTGGCTCGACCACCACGACTCTGTCCAGGAGGTTGAACATGCATCTATCCGATAATAGTGCTATAGCTAGAAACCTTACTAATGAACATTCCTGACCCCGCTCGCAAATCCGAAAACTTCTCGTAGACAATACTAAAATCCTAGAACATAATACTAATACACAAAAACTCCACATACTAGAAGCTTTACTCATTAAAACTAAAACAAACTGCTATTAACAAGATTAATTTTAACACTAGTACTAATATACTTAAATGCTTATAATACCTAATAAACATAGTTAAATTTTCCCGCCATAATTAAATATGAATCTCACTCCAGATCTTTACCTGTTTGTCATTATTCCACTGACGATGGACCTGGACGGGTCAGAAAGTACTCTGGACCAACATGTACATTACGGCAGTTTCATCAGCCAATTTTCTTCCGAGATTAAGAGTTTAATCCGGAAAATTGAAAGGATCAATACTAAAATAACCAGACCAAAATTGTCGGTTATTTTTAATAATACGTGTCTTAAAGAAAACCATGCTGCCTCGATATATATATATATATATATATATATATATATATATATATATATATATATATATTATATATATATATATATATATATATATATAAGAATAATTGTTTGGCGACGATAAAAATGTGTTGCTAAAGTGACACATATACTACATGTGAAATCGTAAAAACAAAGTGACAATATTGAAAAGTCAATAATTTTCAAAAAATCTTTTTTTATTTACCAGTGTATCGTTGACCGTGGTGTTAGGTTGGAGTGTGTCCTTTTTATTATTATTTTTTTTAGTTTTCGAGGGAAGCCCTCATCTTCAGAAATAAAATTAATACAGCCACTCGTTGGAGTGTGTTTTTGCCAAAAAGCCGGGGCCGGAAATGCTGGTTTGTTTTTAGTAGCAAGTCCACAGAGGTTTATTTATTTATTTATTTATTTTTTTAATAATTTATTATTTACTATTTATATATATATATATATATATATATATATATATATATATATATATATATATATGTGTGTGTGTGTGTGTGTATATATATATATGTGTGTGTGTGTATTTATAATGTGGTACAGAAAATCAGTACAACATCAGTACCATTTGTTTCAAGCTCAGAACGTGTAAACTAATCTGCTATCTTCAGCTTTGTTGTCACTTGATAGAGAAAATGGAGTATCTCGTATAAGCCACTCTTGGATACGTTATCTGCTTTGGAGTGTTCAATTAGTATCGTCTAAAATTTGTGTTAGAAAAAGATATGTGAGATTAAAAACGCAATAAAGTAAAAAAAGGAGATAATATATAAAAGTTAAGATATAACATTTAACAATATTTTGTACAAATCCCGTGAGTCAGTATTTGCTTAGTGTTGTCTTTATCTGTGACGTTATTTGTTTTTAATTGATTTGATTCTCGTCCAAATGATGTGTCAAATAATGTGAGGTTAAGAATTAAATCTAAAAAATTAAAAAATTAAAAATTTAGAAATTAAATTTAAAATTAAAACTAAAAAATTAACTTAAAAAAATTAAAAATGCTTTATTATTTAAAAAAAAATCATTTAACATCTCGAAAGTCAGTTATCGGTCTAAGGAAAGCTACTCTACAAATCGGGGGACTTATGTTTTGTAGGCGCGTCCGTCCGGATTTTTCTCCGCAACCATCCATTGAATTTCTCTGAAATTTTGCATGAAGTTGTAATTTTTGTCAGGTTAGAAAGTGACATTTTCTCGATTTTTGAAAAAAATCTGGTTAGCTCCCCAGGGGGTCAAAAGTCCCCGAAATGGCAAAAAAATGACATTTTTTGCCCCATAACTTTTCATCCATTCATTCAATTACTCTGAAACTTTGCCAAAATATGGAGGAACTTGTCCCTAATAGAAAATAAGTATCGCTGACCTTGGAAAAAATCTGGTTCGCGCCCCCAGGGGGCCCAGAAGCTCCCATAACGTTTGATCTATCCATTCAGTTTTTCTGAGACTTGGCCTAAATGTAGAGACAATTGTTCTGGATATAAAATGAGCATTATTGACCTCAGAAAAGTTCTGGTTCACGCCCCAGGGGGGCAAAAGTGGGTCAAAAATACCCCAAATTGCCTAAATGTATTGCATTTTACACTCGCCACATCGAGTCACATACAGAGGGGAACCACGCATACGCGGCTTGTTTTATATTTAATATTTAACATTTATATTTTCATGGTATTATATGAAAATTTAAAATATTGTATTCATAATAGAGTATCAATTTATTATGAAATTAATAACTAATGATGATTAAGTCTGTTTTAGAGTTAAGCATAAGATTTGGGGAGTAAAATAAGTGTGTTCTGGAAATTTGACAGATTTTAAGCCTACTGTTTTCAGTACCATGTAACCACAGAAATCATTTTTTTAATATTTTCGTGATATTGTTAACTAGTTTTAAGTGTAGGTATTGAGATGGGCCATATTAAGTTTAGTATATTAATGGGAAGGTGCTAATTGGAAAAGAAGTTTCCGAGGGGAAGGCGCGAATATAAAAGCAAAGCTGATTGTGTATAATTCTATGTTGAGGTTATGTTTTTGGCAGGGGGGGGGGCGATTATCGAAAGTCGTTTTTGTGTACCCGTTAGTCCAGTTTGTAAATAGTGTCTGTCTCCTATGGACACATCCTTTACAAATGGACTATCTAATGTTAAATTAATTCATTTTACCTTTAAATATTCAAGAATGGATCATTTATTTATTGAAATTTATATACCATAGGATTTTATTATTTTTCAATCTATCGATCGTTCTAGCTCCCTATATATATAATAATAATATAATATTTAAATTATCTTTAATATATTACCTACGTACGACTTCGTTTCAGGCTCATAGCTCGCAAGGGAACAACAATCTAAGACGGTCACAGGGCGCGAACTTGGTTCAAAGATACTTATGTGAATCTGTAGGCGTCCACCTTGTTCCATTCGCCACGAGAAATTGTCAGAAAATAATAGAGAAATTAAGTGAGTGTTACACTGATATTTACGACTCGGATCCGCTTTATTTAATTAGCAACTTTTGCATGTATATCCGTTATGCTCATCACTGAAATATTCCGTTCACTTTATATTGGAGACTCACTGGACATCTACTGTAATTTTAATATCCAACGGAAAAACCACAGCGAACGCACGGTGGACTTTCATTTGAGTCCCTTTTACGTAGTTTCTCTGTTGTACTGTCTGCTTTTGGTTATTGTTATACGACATGTTCTCACATTGTTTTCGAACGGTTTTGTCATATATACAAAGGTTGTACAAATTCGAGTAATGCGCTTACATCATCAAATGTAGACTAATGCTTGACAAATGGAACGCCTATTATATTTTTATATATTCATTATATAAAGAAAAGCCAGTCGGATTTCCGAAGTCAGACTTAAATAGAATTTCATCTGCCAAATTGCTATTTGATTCAGCTTACCCAGTTAATTACTGTATAATTAAGCCTGGGATTTAGCTAAAGAAACGTCTGCTATTCAAATATATTTAGCCGACTATACACTATACCAGGCTTCAAATCTATTTCAGTAACCTATTTATGTCAAATACTACCGGTTTAATGTTATTGGATAATTAACATAATAATATTAATTATAAACCAATGAAATCGCTCTGTTAAGGTTGATAAAGAAAATGGCTTCCATATCTCAAATTTATTACTTTTCTTATTATCATAGATTTCAGTTCCGGTTAGATTTTTATTTACAACCAGTGTCCTACTCACTAATGGCTACCGGTTCTTGGCTAGGTATGGTCTTGTAACAAAAACAAGTTCGTCTTTTTCGGAGAGGCTACAGAATCCCTAGCGGGCATAATTAAATATTTAATTTCTGCCATATACCATTTCAAGCATTGGCAAACTGTTCTTGCATACAATTCGCTTTATTTCATAGTAAATTTTCTATATAAATCATATTTATATCACTTAAATTATTCACAAGTCTTTTAAAAATTACATAAGACTTCTACGCAACTTATTTCACACCGGTATTGTTTGGCATTAAGATACACTCGGCTTCAATTAACATCTCCATTAGCTTATTTCTATTTCAAGAAAATAATGACATCTGACAATTTACTACAACCAAATTTACTGACTAAAAATCCTTCTTTTTTTAAAAAAACTTTGCCGAAAACAAATCGATAACACATTTTATATTATATTAAATATTTTTGCAAAAATACCGTCACCATCATAACCATTGATATTTGAGAATCCATTCAATGCATCGAACACAGTTATTAATATTTTAAGATAGTTGACAATTACTGTATTAAATCGGATTATATTTTCATTCATTTGTGAAATATTTTCATCAATAAATATCTTTCTGCTTTTCGATGAGAGATAACAAGTTAAATATCTTCATTAAATTCAGAATCGTTAAAAACATTTCATTTCATATTTAAATTTAATTCAATTTTATTTGTTATAAAAACTTTTTTTAATTATTTTTATTTTTCATCCTTGTAGTGTATAGAATTATTACTTAAAAACATTTAATTTAACATTTAAATTTAATTAATTTTGATTTCTTATAAAAACTCTTTTTAATTATTTTTATTTTTCATCCTTGTAGCGTATACAATTATTACTTAAAAAATTTCATTTAACATTTAAATTTAATTAATTTTTATTTTTTCAAAAAAAACTTTTTAAACTTATTTAAATTTTTTATCCTTGTAGTGTATACAATTATTACTTAAAACATTTCATTTAACATTTAAATTTAATTGATTTTTATTTTTATAACACTTTTAAAAATTATTAAAATTTTTGATCCTTGTAGTGTATACAATTATTACTTAAAACATTTCATTTAACATTTAAATTTAGTTGATTTTTATTTTTTTATAAAAACTTTAAAATAATTAAAATTTTTGATCCTTGTAGTGTATACAATTATTACTTAAAACATTTCATTTAACATTTAAATTTAATTGATTTTTATTTTTTATAAAAACTTTGTTTAATTATTTTTATTTTTCATCCTTGTAGTGTATACAATTATTACTTAAAATATTTCATTTAACATTTAAATTTAATTGATTTTTTTTATAAAAACTTTTTAAAATTATTAAAATTTTAGATCCTTGTAGTGTATACAATTATACTTAAAACATTTCATTTAAACTTTACATTTAATTGATTTCTATTTTTTATAAAAACATTTAAAAATTATTAAAGTTTTTGATGCTTGTAGTGTATACAAGTATTACGTAAAACATTTCATTTAACATTTAAATTAAATTAATTTTTATTTATTATAAAAACCTTTTTTAATTATTCTTATTTTTGATCTTTGTAGTGTATACATTTACTACTTAAAACATTTCATTTAACATTTAAATTTAATTGATTTTTGTTTTTTTATAAAAACTTTTAAAAATTATTAAAATTTTTGATCCTTGTAGTGTATACAATTATTACTTAAAACATTTCATTTAACATTTAAATTTAATTGATTTTTTTTTTAACTTTTAAAAGTCATTAAAATTTTTGATCCTTGTAGTGTATACAATTATTACTTAAAACATTTGATTTAACATTTAGATTTAATAAATTTTTATTTTTTATAAAAACGTTTTTTTAATTATTTTTATTTTTAATCCTTGTCGTGTATACAATTATTACTTAAAAAATTTAATTTAACATTTAAATTTAATTAATTTTTTTTTTTTTATAAAAACTTTTAAAAATAATTAAATTTTTTGATCATTGTAGTGTATACAATTATTACTTAAAACATTTCATTTAACATTTAAATTTAATTGATTTTCGTTTTTATGAAAACTTTTTTTAATTATTTTTATTTTTAATCCTGGTAGTGTATACAATTATTACTTAAAACATTTTATTTAACATTTAAATTTAATTGATTTTTTTTAATAAAAACTTTAAAAAATTATTAAAATTTTTTATCCTAGTAGTGTATAGAATTATTACTTAAAACATTTCATTTAACATTTAAATTTAATTGATTTTTATTTTTTATAAAAACTTTTAAAAATTGTTAAAAAAATTTATCCTTGTAGTGTATACAATTATTACTTAAAACATTTCATTTAACATTTAAATTTAATTAATTTTTATTTTTTATAAAAACTTTTTTTTTTAATTTATATTTTTAATCCTTGTAGTGTATACAATTATTACTTAAAACATTTCATTTAACATTTAAATTGAATTGATTTTTATTTTTTTATAAAAACTTTTAAAAATTATTAACATTTTTGATCTTTGTAGTGTATACAATTATTACTTAAAACATTTTATTTAACATGTAAATTTAATTGATTTTTTTTAATAAAAACTTTAAAAAATTATTAAAATTTTTGATCCTAGTAGTGTATACAATTATTACTTAAAACATTTCATTTAAAATTTAAAGTTAATTAATTTTTATTATTTTATGAAAACTTTTAAAAATTATTAAAATTTTTGATCCTTGTAGTGTATACAATTATTACTTAAAAAATTTCATTTAACATTTAAATTTAATTAATTTTTAGTTTTTATAAAAACTTTTTTTAATTATTTTTATTTTTCATCCTTGTAGTGTATAAAATCATTACTTAAAACATTTCATTTTACATTTAAATTTATTTGATTTTTATTTTTTTATAAAAACTTTTTAAAATTATTACAATTTTTGATCCTTGTAGTGTGTACAATTATTACTTAAAACATTTCATTTAACATTTAAATTTAATTGATTTTTATTTTTTTATAACAACTTTTAAAAATTATTAAATATTTTTTATGCTTGTAGTGTATACAATTATTACGTAAAACATTTCATTTAACATTTAAATTAAATTTATTTTTATTTTTTATAAAAACTTCTTTTAATTATTTTTATTTTTCATCTTTGTAGTGTATACATTTACTACTTAAAACATTTCATTTAACATTTAAATTTAATTGATTTTTATTTTTTTATAAAAACATTTAAAATTATTTAAATTTTTGATCCTTGTAGTGTATACAATTATTACTTTAAACATTTCATTTAACATTTAAATTTAATTGATTTTTATTTTTTATAAAAATTCAAAAAATTATTAAAATTATTGATCCTTGTAGTATATACAATTATTACTTAAAATATTTCATTTAACATTTAAATTTAATTAATTTTTTTTTATAAAAACTTTTAAAAATCATTAAATTTTTTTATCTTTGTAGTGTATACAATTATTACTTAAAACATTTCATTTAACATTTAAATTTAATTGATTTTTATTTTTTATAAAAACTTTTTATTAATTATTTTTATTTTTAATCCTTGTAGTGTATACAATTATTACTTAAAACATTTCATTTAACATTTAAATGTAATTGATTTTTATTTTTTTATAAAAACTTTTTTAAATTATTAAATTTTTTGATCCTCGTAGTGTATACAATTATTGCTTAAAACATTTCATTTAACATTTAAATTTAATTGATTTTTATTTTTATAACACTTTTAAAAATTATTAAAATTTTTGATCCTTCTAGTGTATACAATTATTACTTAAAACATTTCATTTAACATTTAAATTTAATTAATTTTTATTTTTTATAAAAACTTTTTTGAATTATTTTTATTTTTAATCCTTGTAGTGTATACATTTACTACTTAAAAAATTTCATTTAACATTTAAATTTAATTGATTTTTTTTTATAAAAAACTTTTAAAAATTATTAAAATTTTTTATCCTTGTTGTGTATACAATTATTACTCAAAAACATTTCATTTAATATTTAAATTTAATTTATTTTTATTCTTTTATGAAAATTTTTTAGGATAATTTTAATTTTTGATCGTTGTAGTGTATACCATTATTACTAGTAAATACAAAATTATCTTCACAATCGCTGATCATTACTAAATTATGTTACCTAGGTTTTTGGAAATCTTTGCTTAGAAAAAATACACATTTAAAAGCAGTTGTTGATATTTCTTAGCTTAATTTAATTATTTTTTATTTTTCTATTTTTTCACCGAATTTACCTGAATATTTTTTCTGGGGATATATATATTGATTGTATGTTTTTTTTGCCAATTGTTGGTTTGTTTTTCTCTTTTTACCTCGATATTTTATATAGATTACGTAAGATTTTGCCTGGATTTTTTCTCTGGATCCGTGTGGTCATATATTAATTATGATTTTCGTAAAATATACTGTGATTTATTTTCTCCAGAAACACACGTAATATTGTTTGCCCAGTAACTGACATAAAACCATACAATGGTATAACTCTGATGTTTGTGTTTATTCATTCATATTGCAATGTTTTGACAAATCTAAACTATATTGTTAATGGTTTTAATATTTAATAATGAGTTTTATTCATGATTAGTTCTGATTTTCATATATGTATATATATATATATATATATATATATATATATATATATATATATATATATATATATATATATATATTAGGTTTGATCAAAAACACGCACCTGCTCTAATTTCATTTAATAAGGTGAAACGTGTAAGTTTTCAAAATAAATCATCAGATATAAACCAATCATCGTATTTCCATAATTATTCCGGTATTATAAGTATTAAGCGATTATCTTTCTTTAAAACAATTTCTATCTCAACATTTTGATGGCAACCGTTTTTTGCAGGGGCTAGGTGATTTTTCTTACGACCCCCTAAGTAATCAATGCTTGCAAAAAATGAATGTGTTTGGTACATGTTTAAATTAATGATTTTTAGATATAAGTCCTCGTAGTTTAATAGGTTATTTTGTTTTATTAAAAAATCAACTTCTAGTCGAATGAAGCCCTTATTTTTGGAAATTTAAAAATAGTAACATAAATAAATGCTTTTCGTTAAATGTTCGCCTAATTTATTACAGATCCGATAGTAAAAACAATATTAAAATATATTTGTTTTATTTTTCTAACAAATGTTCGCGAAATTGACAATTGAAAAAGTGTATGTATCGAAATATGAGTCTAACTGTGAGTGTCAGTACTTAAAAAAATCAACCCGATAAATAAAATGGTTTATATTGTTAGAAGATTACCATTTAGGAAAATTCCGTTTTTCATCTTTTAAATTTCGGTCTATTTTTACATACACCGTCATATCCGTTCTACGAATGCGCGGAAGTGATACAAACATTGAGTTATCGTTAAGTGGATCAATCAAGAACGGCAACAATTTTGATGATTATGAACTTTCATAATTCTGAAAAAAAGAAGCGTGGCTAATTAATGACGTTTTTTAAACGATAGCTATAAACGGCTGCCGAGAAGACGAAATTTGATCAGCCATACACACACATATTTCAATCAGTTTGTTATTTCCAGTTAGAATCCTTGATTTCTACTCCAACTTCCAATCAGTTCGAATCTTTGATTTTTTTGGCGCGATTCTTCTTTTTTAGTTTCTTTCTACCAATCGATTTTCTTTCGTTTGTTTGACCATTTTTGCGATCTTTTCTGGCAAATTTACAATGGACGACATTGCTACGACGTGATTTCTTTGTTTTCTATATACATGCCTGATTTGTGTATCTCCTTTACACCATAGTATATGAGATTTAAGATTTATATTTCCGATACAAAAATTCGGTTGAATATTGTTTCTTCGATCTACTGTTTAAGAATTTATTTGATATTTCGAGTAACATAACTTTTGTTTCATTATTAATTTGTTATTATTTATCCGAATTAATTTTACGTTTTGTCTACGGTCTGTGGCAGTATAAGTTATATCAGAGTCAGGTTTTACCGATCCCTTGCTTATTTTATATTCTAACAAGTCTACAGAGGTAAGTGAGTAGTGACACTTGTCTTTGTTCAGCGTCAGTCCGTACTTTGCTACTAAATTCATGAACTCTTTCAAATAAGTATCATGCATAGCCTGATCTTCTCCAAAAATGGTAACGTTGTCGATGTAAGCATAGGTTCCTCGAAGGTCTTCTCGCTTGATGATGTCATCGATCACTCGTTGAATACTCGCTACTCCATTGGTTACTCCAAACGGGATTTATATATATATATATATATATATATATATATATATATATATAAAATGAGTTACGTAGTTAATCTACCTACTGCGAAACTGATTGAACAGCCAGCGTTACTCCATTGAATCGGTTACCTCCCCCTGATTATTCAGTATAGACGCAATTTAAAATGTAAACAACACGCTGGCATTTACAGCGTTACTTTTTCTCTGATTTTTTTAAAAACGTCCTGAGTTTGTTTATTTACTTAATCTTATTAGTCATTATGTTTTAAAATACAAATTTATTGAATCAATTTGTTTAATTAAAATAATAATTGATTAAAAAAATACTATTTAAAAAAACACACACACATTATAATGAATTTTGTTTAGGTAAACTTTTTTTTGAAGAGCATTTAAAAAACTATTCGTGTTTACTGTATTTGATTTGTTAATACTTTTATTTTAGGTCACCTTCTTTTCCGATTTGAAAAACTTCTAATAATATCATTTGTTCACAACCTTAACTGTGTTTATGATTTCTATTTTACCCTATACGCTGTAAAGCTTTTATTCACAAACTGTTTTTATTATTCGGTGTTTTTATTATTCGGTATTTTATAAACGTTGTGAATTTTTTTTCTGTCAATAAAAAAATTAACACATTGTACTGGAAAACTATATAACTGATTTTAGAATCAAATTGTTTAATTAAAAAAAGGTAATTTAACAAAACACACATACACAAACACACACATTATAATGGATTTAATTCAGGTAAACTTTCTTTCCGAGAGCATTTAAATAACTAATAGCGTTCAATATATTTGATTTTTTTGTGCTTTTTTACTGTAAGATCGCGCTAACTTTGACCCCGTCGTTAGGGTCAGGATCAAAGTGGGGGTAAGGGTTAGGGTTTAGGGTTAGGGTTAGGGTTAGGGTTAGGGTCATGGTCTAAGTTAGCGCGGGTTCTACAGTAAAAGCGTACCGATTGTTTAAATGTTTTATTTTAGATACACCTTTTCTTCCGATTTGAAAAATACTGTTCGCTGTATTTAGATTATTAAATTGTTGATGTTAACAAATTTATTGAATCAAATTGTTTAATTAGAATAATAATTGATTTAAAAATTACTATTTAAAAATACACACATATTCTAATGAATTTAATTTAGGTAAACTTTTCCTCGAGAGAATTTACATAACTAATCGTGTTCGCTGTATTTGATCTTTTTACTGTTTTATTTTAGGTACACATTTTCTCCGATTTGAAAAACTTCCAATATTATCATTTTTAACGACCTTAAGTGTGTTTAGGATTTCGGCTTGACCTGTTACGCCGTAAAGAATTCATTTACACACTGTTTCTATTATCAATGTCTAACCACCCAAGAAATATGACTGAGGCTCCATCGGTTTACGTGTGAGCATTCATTCCTGACCCTGCAGCCTAGCAAAAATATGCGACCGGAGGGAGCATATATTTGCTAGTAAATATAATTGTCCAGTAGAAAAGTAAATTCGTAAAGTACATGTTTATGTAATGGACGTGAAAGATAAATTGACAGTTAAATTATGATACCTACTATGAGATGATTGAAAATAGTTCCATCCCTCCGCTAAAAACAGCGAACAGATATTCTCCGCTGTGTGTCACAAATATCCTTCATAGAATGTAACAATTAACGGACAAAAGGAAGAAGCCGCGAAGTAAACGCAAGGTGAACTTTTTACTCTACATAAATATAACGTGGATCGGCGGAGGGTCGAACTCAGATCGACCGCTTAGAATATGCCAGTGCATACACTTACAACACAGACGTTCTGACATTGCACTTTAGTTTAATGTGACGCGTAATATAATAATACTGTGTGTAGATTCCGAACACATTCCTACATATATGTCTAGAATTCGCGTTGAATTTACTCAAATGTCTATTATTTTGTTGCATAAGCTTACGTTTTAGATAGAATATATATATATATATATATATATATATATATATATATATATATATATAAAGAGATAGAACTCGTTAAATTTTGGACCGGGTCTTGATGAAGTCATAGCTATAATGTTTAATATGTTTATATAAATATACGCTTAGTGGAATTTCTTTGCTATTTTTTGTATAATGGTGTTAGTTTAAATGTATTTCATAATCATTAAAGATCCTTACAAAAATCATGGAATCTAGATAATTCAAGATTATATTCTACCCTTTGAATCAATGTATTATTTAATATATTAATTATTATCATTATTATTATTATTATTATTATTATTATTATTATTATTATTATTATTATTATTATTATTATTATTATTATTAGAGATATTTATTTCAGTTGCTAATATCTACTTAATTTAACCTTTTTAATTTAGTAACTCTTATTTTTATGATTTAGCTTTGTTGCGGGTACTTACATTTGTATATGTTATGCTTGTTATTTATTAATTTGAGTTGACAAATTAATAAAATTTAAACAATTTTCATGAAAGAAGACCCGTCTTATATTGACTAGACATTGGGAAAATCGCATACACAAACTTTTATGCCGATAATATCAATAGTTTTGGGCTACAGAAAAAAATGTGAATGTTAAAGGTTAATATTTAAAAACTTCTACTTTGAATAAGCTGTCGCTTATTGACAGAATAGGATACATCTTAACTCGTGTCAGATGCAGTTTTTCATATATTAATACTACAAGGTGTGTGTACACAAACACACACACGCATACGTACCCAACTGATAAACAGATCCATATTAACAAATATTCACAGACAGACACATCGGCACCAAAATAAACGGCACTAAATGATTAAGACACAAACGTATAAACGTACAACCACGTATTGTGTCTATCAGACATACAGCCGCAGAAACAGAATCGACAGCCAGACGTATTCACATATATAAACATTATGTGACCAACATACGATACAATCACACATACATAATGACAACAAAAACACACGCACACAGAGAAGTGACACTCACGTACACACAAAGGGAAAATACTGTTCATCATTAATGTAACAGTTCCGAATGACGATGACCTCAATGGAGCCGAACGCGACAACATTACAGCATATCAAGACCGGAAGTATGACTTGAATACAATAGAGTCCCTCAAAACAATAAACATCATACCGGTTGTGGTAGGGGCAACTGTACTAATAAAAAGAAATAAAAGAAATACTTAGACACAATCTCTGGTAGAGCAAGCTGTAACGAACTACAAATAACCGCCCTGAACGGGACACCATCTATCCTAAAAAGAGCCACCGGATATAAATTTAACTTATATGCAATGTTAACTACAGGAGGGTGTCCCTTGATCTCTTCAAACTAACTTAACTAAAAAGATTTTTAAAAAGTGATACATAAACAGGCATACCTTCAAACAGACACACACAAGTACCTGACAGCTAGGCACATCTACGTACCTCTGCGTCTGTTGACGCAAATATAAAAGGCCATTAATTCCGTTTTTCTTATCTGAAGTAAACATCAAAACACTTTTTTGTCTTTCACTTATTTGCTGACGTTTTGCAATTAGTATCGAGTTTCTACTAAATCTTCCTTAGTTCAGATATTTGACAAAAACGCATTTTAAAATCGATTTGTTTTCAAGAGAAAAGAAAAGAATTGAAGGTAAAAACATTTACATCTGGTGTAACCCACTAAGTTTTGTGCCGGGGGATCATACGAGAAAAGAACGACGGGACGTCAAACCATCTCCATCCTCATCCCACTCCCCATCCCCATCTCCATCTCCAACAAATCAACGTCAACCTCTATCTTCATCTCTCTCTCTCATCTAAATCTCCGGTTGCAAAATGAAAAATTTAGATCATTGCATTTCTCACCCCTTCCCCGTCAACACACTAATAAGCAATTCTAATTAAAATAGTGGAAAAGTATAATCTTAGTTTTAAGTATCAACTATCAAGAATGAAGTAACGTAGAGGGCGGGCAAAAGTGGAGGTCGTGAAGTCGCGTTTATTAATCATGGCTCAGGTAACATCGCTATTTAATTTGAGGGAGATTAGAATAAAAACGAAAGTAAGTGGTAAGAATTCTTGTAAAAAGTAGAGTAAAATCTTTTTGATTCTATAATAAAAATATAAAAAAAAGATACTATTAATTTACTAGTTACACAAGTGCAAGATTCGAAACAATTTTTTTGTTGAGGAAATACATATTCTTTATGTGTGTGTGTTTCATACGATGCAGATTTCATTTGTTAAAAGGAAACTTTATTACCCAGAGAGCAATAAAATAATTGACGCAAGATTTGTTAAACACGCCAGACGTTTTAAAACAAGAACGCACACCCTTGAGATGAGTCCGTTCAATATACGCGTTGAACGATGACAATGCCATTTTAATCTAAATAATGATCCCAACGTTTAAATACATATGAAGCAGTCTAAATAGAATAAGTACATAGAAGATGTTGCCAAGACTGCTGCAAAGAAAGTACGCTTCGTCTACTGGGTAAAAAAACAAATTCTGACACATTCTAATGTCTTATATATTTACAAAGCAGCCATTCGTCTGTGCATGAAGTACAGTTGACACATCTGAGCGAGTTAACCAATAAAAATCCTCTCCATCTTAAGCAGGATGAAAAAAATGATTTCTACCCTAATAGATCCCGCCCTCTCTGCTAAGACTGTCGTATCACCCCAGAGTTGCTTCCTTTGTTTTGTTTTACACGTACTTCCACGGAATATGCTCCGATTACCTTACTGCAGTTGTGCCCCTCACACGAAAATACCCCCGACCCACACGACTAGTTCCCAAATCCCACCGCTTCACGTAGAGGTCCCCAGATACAGGAATATTTTCAACTTTGATAAAATCTTTCTTTGGACTTGGCGCAAGTTTCAAATTCAACAGCGTTTTAGAATAATTATCGTTATGACACAGTGGACCTTCTCGATATTTTCTTGTTTAACAATTAAAGTTTTCAGATGAGAACCATAAACAATTGATTAATTAAAGTCATTTATTGAAGAATGAAGTTTGAGTACAACTGTAACAATGTGGGAAAATAAGAGGCGATCAATTGTAAGCACTTTGATGAATGCGTGACAAGTAAGTGTCATTCAGTTGAATGATATACATTTTTGATTTATGTTGTTCTTGTGTATATTATCGGAAATACAGTTTTCAAGTTATTAAAATTTGAAAATAAATAATGACTTTGGAAGACCCTGTAATAAATAATGACTTTGGTAGACCCTGTATATTGACAATATAGAAGAATTGCTTGCTGGATATTTCTTTCACTTCTCAACATGAATAGAACTGACATTAAACTTCTGATAGATCTGAGAAACGATGATTCGCAATTATTTATTCTATTTTCCAAGACGGTCACGTGTGCCATAAGAATAAATATTCTAACACGCTATTGTGGTGTATGCATTAAGCCGGCGGTAAAACTATAACAAGTCGGTCTTATACAAGATAGCGCAAAACAAGATGGCATATGTAATGCAGTTACACATTTTTTAAAAATTTCTTTTTGAGTGAATAGTTTTTTTTATTATAAGATGTTTTGATGTTATTAAAATTGAAAAATAGATTATGAATGAAAAAGAAAAAGGGTTGGT
Organism: Sepiola atlantica; assembly: GCA_963556195.1. Classification (NCBI taxonomy): domain Eukaryota; kingdom Metazoa; phylum Mollusca; class Cephalopoda; order Sepiida; family Sepiolidae; genus Sepiola; species Sepiola atlantica. The sequence goes on from OY744519.1 coordinate 2,202,326, forward strand.
TTTCGTTGATACGAGATTCCTAAAGAGGCAGATAATTAGACGATCACAACACTCGGCATTATACTAATCCAGCATGGCACCAATGTTGCTATGAACGATAGTTGTTACAATAAAGATGTAATTAATACTAAACCGCGGTTTCAGAAACTGTGTATACACATAACATTTGCTAATTCTTTAAAAGAAAAAGATATTGGCAGTCACAAAAAAGGTACCGACAGAAAGCGGAATACCGTATTTTTTACTGTTCAATCGCGTCTATAGAAAAAAGTGTTGGGTCTGAAAATATTATAAATATATCGTTGATAGAAGACGCAGCTAACCCGTCTGATTCAATCGATTTGATTTGGCAGTAAAAACTTCACAATCTCAACATCTGAAGAATGGGAGCGACTGATGCTTTTAGACGAATAAACTTCATAACAATTTGTAGCGTGTGATCGACTTGTCTAGAAGGTTAACTGGTAAGACATTTGATGATAAATATTGATTAGACCACATTCGACCCAGACGATTTGGAAGCTCATGTGCAAACCTTGAAATGTGAAAATGTGCTTGTTGATCTCTTCCATTGCCAACAAGTGCGCGAGACATGTTGAACTCATACGAATGACATGTATGACTACAGTTGCATATTCGCAATGACTTCATTTTCCACAATGAATAAGATGGGTTTCAATAATTGAATGTTTGGTAGAAAATGTTGGTCAATATGTACTTTACTTTTGAATGTAATGCCATCAAATAAATGTTGTATCTTCGCTTATTGTGTCGTTGTCGGGAACGCAGGTTTCATTCGCCTTCTGATAAATTAACTCGGACGCTGATGTTTATTAATAAAAAGTGTATTACAAAGTAAAGAAGAGTAACAAAAAACATCAGTGAGACTGATTACTTTCAAACGCGTCGGAGAGTGGGAGAGACAGACCGATAGACAGACAAGCAGACAGGCAGACAGACGGATAGCTCGTCCCGCTATAAGTAATTAAATTGTGCGTAGCCGTCTCAATTGGGGCTAGCACCACAAATACGTCTTTTCTACTTAAAGTCTCGTCAGCAAAGGGACAGAAAATCTCCATTGGAAGTCCCGCGGATTCGTCGACTTGCCTCAGCGGGCAACTTTGACTCTTAAAGCGCCACTCAAACTGTTATATTCTAACAACGGACCTCGTTATGTAACAGGAAGTTCTCCGTAAAAATAGCTGACTTAAGATGGCGTACTAGAAGAGTTAGATTAAATAAACTGATTCAATAAGTTTTTAAAGAACAACGTATCGGTTGAAAATAGCAGAACTAATTTTTTCATGTAATTGTGATAGCATTAAATAATTCTATTTTCGTTGTGAACGAGCGTAATTCAATAATAGTTTGGTAGCCTTTAAACTGCCGATTTTTATCCATATCTAATTTATTCATACAACTACATTTCCTGACATTTGGACTGGGATCGAAGTGTAGTATCAATGGGGAAAACCAGGATTCCATTATTTAAAAGTTCATATCCCCCCGTGCGCTGATTATCTAGATTCTGAGAAACTTTTTAAACACTACATTTAAACAACGTTAAATTAAATAGCATATCTTGAATGTTTGTATTAAGTCAAGTATAACATGTTCCAACTTATCGGGCGAATCAATCAATTACGAGTCAAAGTATCGGACAGAACACAAGCAGGGGTTTCAATTACACGGTGACACTTCTTTAGTAACCTATTCGTGGTCAACCGAGGTCAACGAATGAGAAGACTTAATCTTCTTGTTCTGGCAGAATTATATGTAGTACTCGAAGAAAACCAGGATATTGTCTTGGCCTTCAGGTCTTGATTTACGCCGGTCTATTGGTCTGTCCTGTGCAGTTCTAGGAGGTTTACTCTCCCAGGCTTTGCGTTCTCACCCTTTGAGAAGGGGTTAGTTTATTGCTAATCGCCTGAGGCGTCCCTACCGGGTAATGTCAACGGGCTGCCCAGGCAATTTTTAATGGCCAGAGTGCTCAAATTCTCGAGCGCTGGTTTTTCAAATCCCACTTTCGCGACCTAGTGTCACATCTTACCTTGTGGGAGGAAGATAAATAAAACCAGGATGGGTAAAATTAATTCCCTGCAAAAAAATACTTTACCAAATGATAATAACCCTTATGTGTAGAATCCTTATTCTAATTTTGATTAAACTCCATTACGTGTTATTCTTTATTTTAATATATGTATAAAGTGCAAGGCTTGAGTTTAAGATGTTTTAAAATATATTGAAATTTAGGAAATTAATTAGTGTTTGATGACTGTGGATCAAATCCAATGCAGATTTTGAATAGTTTAAATTCTTACATGGTCGTTGTGCTCATATTATGTCCCTCTAAAACACTTGGTTCAAAAAGACTTAACTATTTATTCATATATATTAATTAATGTCTGATACGTTTTGTAAAATTTCACGAAAATCAGAATTATCTAAATTTTCACGAAGGACTTCCATCCCCCTTTTTCCCCCATTCTTTGCATAACACTTAATTAAACAAAATATATACTACATTAACTAACCTTAGCCAAGAAGCTGATTTTCCAATGTCCATGATAGCTTAATTAGTTCAGGAGTGAGTCTTCTACCTGCAAATACGTTAAATAAATAGAGATAATATTAGTTTCAATGATCGAATTGTTGACTTATAAATTTCGGTCTCTCAAATACGAGTTTCAGTAAAGATGTCTATCATTAAAGAAAAGCATAAACAAGGTTATGGTGGAACAAATCGCGGTACAATGGTGTAATCACGACCGGAATCGTATCTCTCAGACTGGGTCGATATCTATAAAAAGAGGGAAAGAAGATCGACTGCAATTTCCTTTCTTTAAAATGTATACTCGCAATCAGTTAAGATGGCTACACTACTTATATCAAAGAATTGTTTTGAATTTCACGAAAACATCGACATTTGAAAAACTGGGGTGATTGTGCTGACGTCATCAGTCGGTGTATATAACCAACTTAGTTATGACTGATTATATGAATTTTTTCAAAGTATTAAAAGAAACAAATAAAAACAAGAATAACATCAGGCGTAAAACAAGATAAGATACTAATTTTGCTACGATGGATTTGTGTAGAGCAAAGTTATCGCTTTTTTTATTGTCTTTTTACGACTGGGAAACACGTGTAAGATGTGTCCATTTGTGTAGTTTTGTTGGCAATCTGTCATTAGACAACCATAGGTTATCAGTTTGTCATTTACGTGTTTGATAATATACACAAAATGGAGAAAATAAGAAAAAAATGTCAGCTTAAAGTGAACTATTCGATCTTCCAAGAATTCGATATTTTCCAGGCATAGGGAAATCGCCATCCCCATGTATACCCTTCACTCTATAATAACGAGCGATATATGTTCCACCTACGATTGAACTAAACATCTCTCTATTGGATTTATTTCATTCTTAACATTTTTTCAAATTTTTAATTTTGGTTATTCCACTGCCAACTTCCTCTGATGATAAGATTTTAATCTTTGAAAAGCCTTGGCTTAAGGAAAGAATAATCAACATTTTTTTACCGAGTACACCTTGTATTGAACAATCGAAGTTGAAATTATATTTATCTATCTTTATAATTGCTATATCTCGTATATTGAGCTTAAACTATTACACTCCAAGTTCCATCTACTAAAAGTATACTTTTAGTTTCATATTATATATATATATATATATATATATATATATATATATATATATATATATATATATATATATATATACATGGTAAGCTATGAAAATATATTATGGCAATCAAGCTACACAGAGGCTCCCGCGTTTCATCCCCGGGGGAATCTTCAGGCTAAAATGCCTGTGTAGCTTGATTGCCATAAATATATTTTCATAGCTTACTACCTAAGTCTACTTACAATCGAGCACTGTTGAAGTAAATACTGAAAATTGATACATAAAAAGTTATATCTCCTTATAAAATTTTATGTGGATACATGAAATACTAATGTATATATATATACATATATATATATATATATATATATATATATATATATATATATATATATATATATATATAATATGCCAGGGTCAACATTTACCCAATATTGACCAATACTTGGGTTTGTCATTAATTTAATGTTATGCAAACTTAATTCGGTACTTTGCACTAGAATTGACTAGTCCCAAACCTTTTGTGAATATAAAGAAATTAAAATTTGAAAAAAAGGTTATTCAAAATATGCGTGGTCATCAGCGTGTAGGATGACGCCCCCCTCCATTGACTTTGAATAACCCTAACTTTTTTTTATTTAAAAGAAATATTGATTTTAATACCTAAAATATATTAAACAGCCAAAGGAATCTAAGAATATACATATCTCGAAATGAGTTTAAGATATGCAAGCTTAAATTTACAAAAATGCCAATTGAGTAACTCTCCTCATGCCTTTTAACTCGACATAACTTTTTAAATTATAAATATAATTTAAGGATAGGAATATAGTAAGATAGAACTTGATGGGCCGATTCTAAATATGTTAGTATTAAAAAGATTCGTGTCATACAGACCTACTGTGTGACTTTTAGTCGAAATATAAAAAAGTAATAATTGACTTTTGAGGCTAAATTTTTCAGGAAAAAAGGTCAAGCTGAAAACGTGAGCCAAACTTTTAGAAGAAAGAAAGCCAAAAATATAAATTCCAAATCGAAAATTCTCTTCATTTATGAGGAAAATGATGGAAAAATAGATATATTAAATATATTGACTATTGGGTATGTTGAAGATGTTAACCCCCAAATATTTGTATTTTTTCTATTAGTTTCGTATTGTTTTATTAGCGGTGAAAGCCAATATGTTCCACATGAAATTGAAACTGTGTGCTTTTTATATATGCTTTTGTTGTGGGGAATTAGAACAATATGATTATAGCGCTAAATAACTGATACTTTCTACAGTATACATATTTGAACATGTTATATTTAAATAAATAATTGTTGATACATTTGTAGATAGATACCGTCAGCCCCCCCCCCCCCCCAATAAATGAGATTATCATTTTTAGGCGATTACGTGTTGGGGAAAAAAACAATTATTTCAGAATTTAGAGTTTTGCATATTAATTAAATGTAAAATTATCACCTATTTCTGGCCGATCGCTATCGGATGGTGTTTTAACAGCAAATAACCATATTTTTGAGGAAAAGAGATATAAATTGTGTCTTTTTTTTAGTGGGGAGAGAATATCCTACCACGAAACCTAAGTCCATGTGGAAACAGTCTCCCCGCCAAATCACTTAACACTATCAATAACCTTAAGTACAGGTGGCAACCCCAAAAAATAACTAGAACGGTTACAATCTTTCTTGGAGCAAAATGTAGTATTAATTTTTGTATAATTTTATGTTTTTTGTGCAAATAAATATTGCAAGTATAGTATCTGTTCTTATATTTCACTTCATTTTTCTGTCCTCAATCAGTGAAGGAGAAATCTTTCTAGACTAAGGTTATTTTCATTTTTGTTACAATCCCGAGTTCCCGTCTTTAGAGATCTGGATTTTCCACACCTTAAAAACCGACCTTGTGCAACGAAAAAGTCCACAAAGGAACATTCGGCAAAGGTTAATTCGTCAATATTTTCAAAGTAGGGAAATTCGGTAATTATTAAATACATATCGATTGAAAATCGATTTCAGAACCGTTCTTGCGAGAGAGATAGCTGTAAATACAGGGCTACCCCCTCTCAACTCTGTATTATCGTTTTGGTACTTATTCAGTTTACGGACCTGATTATTTTATAGATGAGTTAAATTCATATTTTACGATATCTTTCGTTTAATTAATTATTAGGTGATAGTACAGAATCGTTAGCAAGCCCCCCTTTTCATGTAAATAATAGCTTTCTAAATAATGTTATTATCTCAACCTGGTTCGTAAACTACAAAAGTACCATCATTTTCAATTATGTTATTAATATAAATATAGTAAATTCAAATTCTATTACAAGATTAAATCCATCATTATGCATTTCCGTTTCTTCCTAAACAAGTCAGCCATTTCAATATTCTGTTAATTGTTGAAATAATAAACCCATTACTTCGTGTTCGACATTTTAAAGGAATTTGAAGTATTTAAACTGTCAAATAGAAAGTCATTTTTACTCGCTTAAAAATTCTTAGAAAATAGTCATGTATTTAAAGCCACCCCTAAGATAATATTCAAAAATAAATATTTTAGGCGGATATAATTGTCTAAATTGGGGTACAACTCTCAAAAGATCAAAAAGTAAATGTTTAAAAATATGTATGGTTCCTTACTATAAGAGCGGCATACGCGAAAATGTTTTTGTTTATTTTGGGACACCACGTGCTACGCCATGTCGTTAAACATTTAAGTTGATTTTTTTTTAAATAAGTTCAAAATGATAATTGACTTGTCGTCGACGCATGAATGTGTACTCAGCAGCGTAATAAATTTATTGTTTGATCTTAAAAACAAAACAAAATAAGTAAACTTCAAAAAATTCCGAAAAAATATTTTAAAAAGTGATCTAAATTTAACATTCAATTACTTTCACATGTATGGTAAAAAGTATAATAATCACTTTAACACACGGGATGTTCACCGCCACACACTATCCACTATGATACTTCATCGAAGTTTTACTTACATTCATTCAGTTTCCAGTTTCACTTTGGAAAAATTTAATTTAATTTTCACAATTGAAGTTTATATAATATTTTTAATTCAAACAAAATAGAAAGGTTAAACCTAAAACATAATCGTCGATATTAAAAAGAATTTTAATACCATTTAAAAATCAGATAAGGAAATAAAATCTTATTGATATCAATTAAAACTGTAAAAGTATTTTTTCTTATAAAAATAAATTATCTGTTCATATTTATTCTAATTAAACTATAAATAAATTAGGGAAATTATTAGGAAACCATCTGACTATAGAACATTATAAATAATAGATGAAATTAATAAAATGAACTATTATCGCGATTATGATATTCCATACATAGTTATTTGTCGGCAAATTAATTGTTGCTATTCTGATCAGTCGGATATTTTTTGATCGCACGCGCATGTTTTAGATAATTATTTAATTTTTAGTATGTTTTTATTTAAATTCAGTGTCTTAAAATGATTTTCTATTTCAAAAGTTTATAAAAACGATTTCTTGGAATTTCAAATTTGACTGAATTTCTGTTTCTTTTTAGCAATACTGAGAACATTTTTCATTCTAAAAGTTATTTAACACTTAGAAATAGTTTTTTATTTCGATAAACTTGAGCTTTTACCTTTCAAAAATAATAAACTTTTATCTTAAACAATAAAATTTATATAATAAAATAAGTTTAAAATTAATTGAATTATGATATTTAATTCATTCTGAAATAATTATAAATTATCTGAAATTATTTGAAAGTCAGAAATTGAAATTTCTTCTTATTATTCTGAAACTTATTCTGAGAATGTTTTAATTTAAAATATTCAACCTATTTTTATCTTATTTTACTTTAACTTAAAAATTAAAATTCTGAAAATTCGAAAAAAAAATTGCAAATAATTTTATTTCAATATGAATATAGAATTAGTTTTTTAATAAAGAAAACAACCTGAAATTATTAAATATAACTAATAATTAAACTTATATTTTAGTATTTAAAATATGATATTTAAATAAGAGAAATATTATTTTTGATATATCTTTACTTATTAATAATGGAATATATAATAATTGAAAAGAAAAAGAATAAAATTTATTTATAAGAAGAACTAAAACCCACAAAAGAAGAATGAAATAATAAAGGAATACATTCATGGGAAATAACATTGAATAATTCACATCAATATATTAAACGTATTATTAAAAGTGTGGATATTACTGTCCTTATAATAAACATTTACTTTGTTTACAGCGTGTCCTAAGAAGGTATTCGTTTAAATGAGTTTCTATATGGCTGACGATTTAAATAGTCAATGCACAATATATGTTAAAGCATAACACGTCTTGGTGGAATTTTTAAAGTAGGGTTATAAGTGTTAAGCAACCCATAATTTATTTTGCTTGTTAACTCATATTTAATAACTTTACTTATTTAATTACAAATCTTACTTAATTGATAGAACTAGCAACTATATTCTCCCTCCGGTCGTATACTTTTAATTGCTCTCTCTTTCTCCCTCTCTCCCTCTTTTTGTCTTTGTCTTCCACTCTCCCTCTCTATCTCTTTTTTCTTTTTCTTTCTTGAAATATAACTTTCTGTGCGTTCGAATAATCAAAGGGCGGGTAACCAAGTGTTGGAATGTCCGCCGACTGTTCTATCATATTCCATCACAATATAATTTAATTACGTAACTCAATTATAGAGATTAAAAATGTATTTAATTAATTCTATTTATAATCTTTATTTAAATTATTATCGATGGAAAATGTTTTAAATACATCTGGAAATCGAAAAAAAATCATGAGTGTATATTTTCGAATATTAATTTGTTAGCAGGTTAAAAACAAACGCATTATACAAATGAAAAAGACGCATGATGTTTAGGGAAGCTTTGAAATGGATATATAAAGCAGCTAAGTAGATATCATGAGTGTATATTTGCGAATAATAATTTATTAGAAACTTTCAAACAGTATAATTATGTAAATATAAATAAAAAGACGCGTGATGTTTGGGAACATTTTGAAATGCGTATATACGAGCTGATAAGAAGATATAAAACGATTCCTGGTCCTTTGAAGTGACTAAGGGTATAATGTCTCTTTTAAATTAGAACTTTTTTGTTTGTCTTGAAGGTATTTTGCCTCTGTTCTGAAGTTATATATATATATATATATATATATATATATATATATATATAAGGCAATGCGTCATAGTCCGGAGGTAAAACGCAAAACTATTGACATCTACATTGACATCCTTGTCTCAGTTAGCTATCCTGATGACGGCCGTGAGCAAATAACACGTGTCCATGAATTACTTTTATGTACATATCAAATTAATAAAAATGTATATATATTAACGCAAAATAGATCCTATAAAGTTAAGGACGATCACTAATGCAACCTTCTGAATTAATCTATATCACTTATGGAGTGAGCAATTATAATAGAACCGTAGCAAAGTAACAAGTCTCAATGGATTATTTTCATGTACGCATATATATATATATATATATATATATATATATAGATTTGTATAGGTACACAGTTTTAATAAACAGTGAAATAATGTTGGGCGCACTGCCATTATTATCTATGAGGGTTTCTTTTTATGATTTATATTACAAAAGAGGAAAAAGACACAGGAGAAGGGAAACAAAGATGAATCACTCCGTAAACATTTTCTTCTTTCTCTATGAGGATTTTTTCTCCTTTTTTAAACGACAATTGAGAAAAAAAAGCATTCCCTATTTTGCACAGAGCTCGGTCGAAATCGCATTTAAAAATTCTCGAAGCGGTTGCTATCAATTGACGGTAGCCGTCTCTGTGCAAACAAAAGGAGTGATGATGCACAATATAGCTATATAGATATTAGTACATTTATTATATAGGTATTATTGAACACTTCAAATACCGCATATATAAACATCAGCTCAATGGATGAGTGTTATATCAACCAGGGCTAGTATAATGTTAGTTGAGATCAATATGATTTGAGCATTGTTAAACCAATGCTCAAATCATATTAAAAAACAACAAATAATCGGCGTACGATCGTTTCCAAACTTTTGGTGCATATTTTATTGTTTCTTTATTTTTTGATGAAACTATATATATATATATATATATATATATATATATATATATATATATATATATATATATATATATATATATATATAGTACAAACATACTCTTGGGAACGTTTCCCGGGAAAATAATCGCTAAGCCTTACTATCGTATTGAACACATTTGAAGTAAATACTGAAAATATATGATACGATTCTACACCCTCCTAAAACATTACGGAAAAAAATGCTACGACAGTGTTGGCACACATATTAATATATTATTGTGTTATTTTAAACTTTACTGTTTGAGACATCTTTTATCCCTGTGTTATTATTTTTGATAACTAAACCAATTAAGAATTTATTTTATAGAAAGGTTAGCGTGAACCCTGGCAAGACATTATTTTTGTGTTTCGTCATTTTTGACGGAGAGTGTACGCTAGTGCCAGAAGGCAGGTGTTCAAGTAAGTCTTCTCATTCGTTGATCTCGGTTTAGACGGCATTAGCTAATATTTTATAACTATATACATTGGTAACTTCAGAAATGTCACCCTGTAATTGAAACCTCTGCTTGTATTTGGTCTGAGACTTTTTCACGTCATTGATTGATCATTTCTTGTTCGTTTTATGACGTTTATTTGATAATTGAGGTGGATTCGTTTTACAAGCTGTAACATGTCATACCTGAATGAATGCAAAACGTTAACATACATGTAATTTGACTTAACTTATTATGTATTTATTGCTTAAAATACTTCTCCGAATCTAAAGCATCCCTGCAGGGGGTCTGTTTTGAACAGCTTCGAATTATCACATTCTTCCTCGTTAATATTGATCATGAAATAACTTGTTTAAATTATATATATATATATATATATATATATATATATATATATATATATATATATATATATATATATATATATATAATTACATAAACAATATTATAGTCTTACGAAAATTAATAAACATTACGATGCTACAACATCTCTTCGAAAAGAAATGTCGTACATAGGATTCGTAAGTTTTATGTTCAATTATTCACGAGTTTGTTCGATTGATTTATTCGATCGTCTTCAGGCGAAGTATTATCTGGGGCGACAATGTATAGCATTTTAGATGTACGCATATGAGTGATGAAACGATGTATGCGGATATGATCACGTGCAGACTAACAAAATGTTAAAAAAAGTTAAATGTTTAAAGTCAATTACTAAGCTAGATATTTTGATATATTGCGGCTTTACTAGCAATTCTTTATTGAAGGATTTATAGTTTTTATTTAAAGTGCTTTTAGAATTTTAAGTTTTTTAAATTTAGGTCGTGATGTTGTGTTGTTGACCAAGATGTATCTGAATTGGGAATGGAGGCACTTGTGTTCTCTCTTATATTAGCAGATTGCACTAGAGTCAGAGAGATGTAATGGGAGCCTTCTGGAAAGTGTAGTAATGATGTAGCTAATCTTAAAATTAGTTTCAGTATTGTTGGGTCATTGGATCTGATATATTACGTTGGCCCGTTATACCATGAAAAATGTTAGTGATAATTATATTGTTAGAGGTTTTAATATTTGCATAATAAATGATCACTCTGATTCTATTATTACGATTCACCGGATATATATCAGTTTATTAATTTCTGAGAACTTGTACGTCTAATGATTCATCTGGTTCTGGTAGAATATATTGATGTAGTCGGAATAATTTAGTTGTTTCTTATTAGAGTTATCTAGATCGTTGATTTGATTTGCTCATCTACCCTGGTACTACCATAGCAAGCTTTCTGAAGATGTCGGCAACTAGACACGAAATGCACCAAACATTGATCTTTTATTGTTTTTCTTATTGCAAAATCAATCGTTCTGCAGAATCTATAACAAAAACCAATTACACTCCTTCCCACCCTTTACAATCTTCATCCCTTTCAGACTTTCACTAAACGGAACACCATTAATTAATACTTGTAACATCTACAGAATTTGAAGTATAAATACTTAAACGAATATGTACGGATTCGGCATTAAATATCCCGATAAAAGTTGATATGCCGTAAAACAAAACAATCAAACCACACCTTGTTTATCTACAAAGATATCGACATGCCAGTGTCGCAGATTTTCTACATGCCTGTGTAAATAAGAATAATCATATATATATATATATATATATATATATATATATATATATATATATATATATATATATATATTGTCTGACTGGTGAATTACGTTAATGAATAAAATATACATAATTAAATAAACACTAAATTCATTAAATATCAATATGTACAATACTATATAACAAGCAACATATAATGCAGCGTTTATTGCATATTAACCGACACATAAACTTCAACGAACAATAGACATGGTGGAAATTTTAGTTTAGATTTAAAATGAAAAATTAAACAAAATATTCTGAATTTCTTTTTTAAAAACGGAAACATATTTTAATTTGGGAGAGAAATTAATTGAAATAGTGAGAGGGAGAAAATAAATCAATACAAAAGTAATAATAAATAAATAAATTAGAAAAATGAGACTTCTAAAATCTGATTAGATTTCAAATTTCACCAGTATTTTCTGCGGAACTGCGTCCTCATTGCACATTTATGCACATTTGAGCTCACGTTGAACACAGATCTGAAATAGGAAAGTGTTACCGAAATATTATAATATCGTACGAATTTTTCACAAGCTATTTTGATGCATGTATTACATAACATTGTTATATTGTGTAAATTAACAGATATATGTGTGTATGTAAAAATATAAAACACACACACACACACATATATATATATATATATATATATATATATATATATATATATATATATATATATATATATATATATATATATATATGGGTGTGTGTGTATACATTGTATTAAGAGTAAAACTATTTAACCCGTTCCATTATATGTCTTATTTTGCTCAAACTATCCGTCACATTGTATTGCCTTATAAGTATCATATATATATATATATATATATATATATATATATATATATATATATATATATGTGTGTGTGTGTGTAATAAATAGTTGTTATTGTTTATTATCTATGTACGTATATGTTTCATCCTTAATAATCAGGACTCATCAGCATAGAGATATGACTATTCACTACCGGTCATGCGATTCGAAATCCCGTATTACGTGTATTTTGCAACTCAAATCCGACGCCTTAATCACACGGCCAATTTTAAATAGCGAATAAACTGATAATGTTGACACTTTATCGGCGGCATAACGTCTGAGAGCGTTAATGGTAGTTTGTTTTAAGCATTGCTTAGAATAGTAGTAGTAGGTTTTAAAAAGGCTGAGGGCAATGCAAAATGCCGGGTAGGTTGTAAGCTGGAAGGAAAAAAATAAATCGAAATTGGACTCACTATTTTTTTAAAATCTTGCATGAAGCAAGTGTGGTGTTTTCTTTTTGTGTGCGCTCGCTAACAGCTTACACCACACTTGCTGTTATGTAAGATTTTAACAAAAAGTAAACGATAAGTTCCATTTCGATTTATTTTTTGTTCCTTCCAGCTTACAACCTACCCGGCATTGCCTTTTTAAAACACACTAATATATATATATATATATATATATATATATATATATATATATATATATATATATATATATATACACACACACACATATATATATATATATATATATATATATATATATATATATATATATAATGTGTGTGTGGTGTTCCCAGATATTTCTTGACTTATATGTTTACATTTATTCTCGAATCTAGCAGATTTTGTATTATTTTTAGATTTATACGGCTATAATCACGGTGACATCCTTCATCTAGTAAGTTTCCTGAGGTTAAGCAACAAGGATCTAGGTCAATACGAAATGGTTCATTATTTGGAAACATCAAATCATAAAAGGAGCAAATTCAGTTTGCAGTTATGGTGTGACACACTAGTTAGACGATAAGTGACGCAATCAAACACGTCTTGATAGGAGAGCGTGACAGATTTGTAATTGTGTGAGTAACTTAATTACGGCTAATTTGAACAATGAAAATGATTGATTTGTTAATATGTATCCATCACAGAACCAAGGAATGTTTACATGTATTTTGTGATTATAACGTATAGAAAATAGACATAACGTTGATTAACTAAGCTTTAATATAAAAATAATGATAGTAATTTATTAATAATAATAATATTTAATTTAACTAATCTTTTATATAATATATTCAGTTTAAAGTTATTTAATCGGAGTTTCGTACGAAGATTACTTTTTTTTTTGTTTCTTTTACAAATACGTCGTTTAATTCTTGTCCTGTCGTATTTACATAATAATGACTGATCACCACAGCAAGAGACACCAACCCAACAAACAACTCCGGAAGCACTGAACCCAGAAACAAAAAGACAAGAAAGGAAAAGTGGGAAGAAAAACAACTACATGGACGCTTTATAAGACTCACAAGCGATACAGCCAATGAAAACAGCTGGGCATGGCTAAGAAAAGGACACTTGAACAGAGAAACGGAATCTCTGCTGACGGCCGCACAGAACAATGCGATTAGGACAAACTTTATTAAAGCAAAGATAGATAAAACCCAGGAAAACAGCAAATGCCGATTGTGTGGACAAAGAGACGAAACGATAAATCATATAAGTGAATGCAGCAAGCTAGTACAAAGGGAATACAAGAACAGACATGACAGCGTGGGGAAAGAAGTACACCGGGAAATGTGCAAACAACTGAATTTCGAATATGCAAAAAAAACGTACAACCACAAACCAGAAACTGTACTAGAAAACAAAAAACACAAAATCATATGGGATATGAATGTACACACAGACAAACCCATAACAGCAAGGAGACCGGATATGATAATAATCAACAAGAAAGAAAAATCCTGCAAAATCGTAGACTTTGCCGTTCCAGCGGACCACAGAGTGAAGATCAAAGAGACGGAAAAAAGAAGCAAATATACTGAACTTGCCAGAGAATTGAAAGGAATATGGAACATGAAGAAAGTCAGTATAACACCAATAATCATAGGAGCACTAGGAACAGTCCCCCAAAACATGGAGAAAAGACTAGGAGAAATAGGAATCAAAGGGATAACTGAGACCATACAAAAGAAAATTATTGATCAAAACAGCTACAATCCTGAGAAATGTCCCTGAATGCGGAAACCAACCCACATAAGCAACGAATGGGAAGAAACACATGGAAGCACAAGACAACAGAACCGGGGAAAATACAACCGAACAAGAGAGGCGCAAGCATAGGCTGACGCCACGAAAATTATGGACAGAGGGTCGAGGAGGTAAAGCGCAAACCAGACCTCCACTGGAAGAGCGCGGACAGCTCTGGAACCTTGGGGAGGCTTGTTGCCACTCGGGCCCCAGAGGGGACCAATGGTCCTTATCAGCGGGAAATCGGTGGTAGGTGGCTGTTGCGATACCGCAAGGTCATCAGCGGTGATGAACGAAAAGAGGTGGAGCATACTGGAAGTCTGAGGAGACTTGTTGTCACTCAGACTCCAGGGAATACCACAGGTTGTTGGCAGTGGGCGATCACTGACGATGACCAGTGTGATAACTCCTAGTCAGTAAATAATAATAATAATAATAATAATAATAATAATAATAATAATAATAATAATAATAATAATAATAATAATAATAATAATAATAATATTAATAATACTATGTCTCTCATCTTAGTTCATTAGATCAATTTAAACTAAAAGAAATCGCTTGTTAAAACAGAAACCACTTTTTCAATCAAACACTAAAAATATCTAGACCATTTGCTATTGCATTTGTTATTTCTTTAATTAAGATAATTTAATGAACACTGAATCGGAAAGCGATACATTAACGTTGGATCACCTAAATAAAAAAGTTTTTTGGTACTACATTAAATAACCTATGTATTAATGCTGCCACTAACAACCTATCGTACGTTGGAAAGTATCAAATTTACGCCGTAAAGTTTCGCTTCCTTTATTTATTTGAACCTCAAGCTACAATTATTAATTAATAAAGGAAATAACTACATTAAAACCGTTTATTACATTCGAAGACACGAAGACACTTTATAAATAAACCATCTTCTGGATTTTCAAAAGTTACATGAAGAATAACAGAAAAATAAGTAAATATAACAAAGAATAAATATAAAATAAGGAAATATATTAAATTGGAATCACAACAAAATATTACTGGATTTAGTAGATTTGAAGATGTTTCTGGACTTAGCAACTCCAGTGATAATCCTGGATTTACATGCGCATAATGACGTTGACATACGACTTCCATTAGGATTGCTGTAGTAAAGTAACGTTTAACATGTTCATTACTAAATAGGTGAGCATTTGTGAAATCGCATTTTCGTTCAATCTTTATACACTTACGTCAATAAACTTAAGCATCGAATAAGAACAGCGATCAACTCAGTAGATCGTGTTCAGCCAATACACGTCGGGGTGGAGTCTTCCTATCGCATTTATGTTGCCTGTGTTTGTTTTTGTTAAGCGAGTCGGATGTAATACGAAACAGAAACAGCGGTATACTTGGGAAAGCTTTATTTAGCATACAGTGTCGATACATTGATTTGTTCCGTATTTGTTACATTAGAAGAAACAGAAGAGTTCTCAAAAGGGAGATAATCAAAACATAGGAAGCTACTTTCAATCATTTATTACATTCGCCCCTATGTTACTTTAAATATAAGGGTACGAAGTCGACCCATCGCCGATGTTTTTTGCTGGTGGAACGCCTTGGTAGTCTCGTATTAGGAGTAGAATCTGGGCTCTAGGGTTTCAGGTCTGATGATACGCTTGGATCGATTTTCTCTCTCCGTATTGAGTGCGTATAAACACGTCTTCTGCATGCAGGTTGTTGAGATTTTGAAAACCAAAGTTCCGAATCGGTCTAGAGATGAGCTAGTTTCGGAGCAAGTGGACGATCGTCAACCTCTGACTCGTTCTGCAAATTCTGCCTTTCTAGAGACATACGGACTAAGTATCCGATGTTTGTAGCGTGTACATAGATGAATCATATGGTGAGATGCTGATGCGTTGACGTTCAGATGAGGTGGAGGTGTCATGAGATGTAGGCGGTAATATACTTAGTGCAGGTATATCCCTGCAGGTACAAGGTCTCTAAGGGAAACAGTAGATTATTTTCCATAAGAATATCATATAAAAGCGTGGATTTGCCTCGATCAGTTCCACTGGATTTGCTAATAGGTCAGTCTTACTATGGTGAACGAAACGAAGGTAACTGCCGTGAATCTTCGTTGAAATAGAAGAAACGTCGCGTGAATCTTCGTTGAATTTGTGGCTGTACATAAGAACGTCCTAATAGCGTACAGAGATCCAGGGAGGAGATCTTCCCAGTGGGTAATCAGACATTTGCGGTTCGCGGCAGCTCGGTGTAGTTTTTTTCCATATTATGCCATTATAACGCTCACAGTGGGCATTCCAAGGAGAGTGGCACGGCGTCGTCCAGCTTGTGACCGTTCCATCGTTCCTGAAGAAATCTCAGTTGCTCAGATATGAAAGAGGCTTCACGGTCTTTACGGATGTTGTTTGAAACCCTAAAAAAGAAAAGAAAGAGAATAAGCAGTGTATCACTGAGTTTTCGGATATGGCCGCACAAAGAATTTTCAATCGGAATTGCGAATATTCGTCGATGATGGTTAGCATGTAACGATTCCCATTTTTATATGGTAGGGACCCTTAAAATCGTTGTTTGTACTCTTAAACGGTTGAGTCGCTTTTTTCATTGTCTAGGTTTAAGGTCTGAAACAATGTGGTTAATTTTCTGCACACATTTTATATGGTTTTATCATTTTCTGTACGTCGTCCGATAAATACACTAGATTTCTGGTGTGTTATTCCTTCTCTACCTGAGTAGCACAGTTTATTGTATAAGGTACGAAGCTGATACGTGTTTTATCGCACAACATACCTTCAATAGTGCGTCAACTTCAGAATTCTCTTTACCAGGTTGGTAGACCTCATCAAAAGAAAAAAAAAGAGAGTTTTATTGTTCACCTCGATATTGTATCATTTTTGATTTTGCTTGTTGTCCTGGTGTTGAACACAAATGCGACGTATTTTTTTATCAGTAAATAGTCTAAAATGTCGACCGATCATATAATGTATCAACTATAGCATAAGCTTATTCTTCAATTGCCGAGTGTTGCTGTTCTGAATGCGAAGGTACTTGAAAAAACGTGATAAGGCTTGCGACAGGGATTGCCTTAAGAAGGCAGCAATTGCATAATGAGATGCATATGCCTCCACTATCAGAGGAATAGCGGGGGCTATAGCCGCAATTGCTGGGCTTACTATGTATGTTAAAATATTTTTAAAGGCATCCACTGCTGCGTGAGAGAAAGAGAGAGAGAGAAGGCGAGATAGAGAGGGGAAAACTGTCTGTTTGTACCAATGGTGAATTTTACTTGACAAGGAGACAATCTACTGTGAGCAATGCGCAAACATGTCAAGGGTTAGGGTTAGGGTTAGGGTTAGGGATAGGGCTAGGGTTAGGGCACGCCTATTATTAGTTACTAGCAGTTTTAGCAGTGCCTTTAATCGTTCTTGATTTGGTGACATAGATCCTTTGCTCATTGTGTACTCAAGTAAACTAATGCTAAAAACAAAATTATCGCTATTTACTGTAAGGTTCTATTTCTCAATCGTCGCCATACATTGTATTTCAGATTACGATTATGGTCTGCATAGTTGTGTCCAAATATCGTTACATTAGCAATATAGGCAAAGGTGCCTTCCAATTTTTAATCGGTAGTTATTTTGTCCATAATTCGCTGAAAAATTGCAACATCATTCGTTACTCCAAATTGTGTCCTTTTAAACTGGTAGAGGCGGCCATTTGCCTCAAAGGCTGTGTAGGGTCTATCCACTGGTTTGATAGCCACTTGATGATAAGCGCCTCTAAGGTCTAGTGCTCTGTACAATTATATTTGGTAATTTCACTTATAATTCCACCTATCGTGGTAGTAAATGAGCATGTAGTAGGATAAATCTATTCATGGTTTGAGATGAATCAATTACAAACATCTTTTGGGATTCTCGGAAAATGTTATTACAAATTCCGCCTTTCACGGAGACTCACTCATTCCATGATTCCATCACCAAGATTTCTTGTAATCTCGGTTTTTATGAAATATTTATTTAAAAGTAAGCTGACCAGACGGTATCCAATCACTTGTGATGATAAACAAGCATTCGCTATAGACCCACGAGTTGAACAGGGAAAATATTTCTAGTTATTATCTGTTACGATATTAGAATTAATATAATTACCAGTTTTGCCAGTGTCAATTAATGCATCAATAGAAACGCCATCAATTTAATCCGCATTATACTTTTTGAGAGAGAGATAGAGAGAGAAAAAAAGGGAGAGAGAGAGAGAAAGAGAGAGAGAGAGAAAGAGAGAAAGAGAGAGAGAGAGAAAGAGAGAGGGAGAAAGAGAGAGATAGAAAGAGAGAGAGAAAGAGAGAGAGAGAGAGAGAGTCTGGGAACGCAGCTGTTATACTAGCTACCATAAAAGAGACAATGGATCTTTGAGAAAATTTTTTAGAAGGTGTGGACCAAAACACCTTAGGAAAATGTCCCAACTTTCAACACTTTTGACACCTAGCATCTCTGGCTGGACAAGAAAACCGTGGGTGTCGATTTAACCCACAAAAGTGGCATTTCCGACCTGTGGAAGCAGTAGTGATAGGCAACTCTGAAGGATTTGTTGTGTCCGGAATTCTCTGTTAGAGAAGGAAGTCATAGAGGTAGGGGAAAACAACAAAAAGCACCAACTCTAAGTAGAACACTGACAGCTATTGCGCAATTTCAAGCGTATAAGCCTTTGTAGGCTGTTAATATATTTGTATTCTTTGTATTACTTGAAGATTCTGGAGTCTGTTGAAAAAAGCATCCATAATATTCTCGTCTCAAATTTCTTCGGCAGTCATTGCCCGTGAGTTACACTATTTGCTCAGTGCCCGAAATTCTTTTACAAATTGTTCAAAATATTCGCCGTTTTGTTGTCGCCGTGTAACGAGTAAGTATCGCAAAATTATTTTGTTTTGGGGTGTTCGGTAGGTGACTTGTAATGTTTCAGCAGTCTCTTCTTCATAAGTGGTAAAATCCATAATAATTTCGTTTAATAATTTCGTTTAATAATTTCGTTTAATTTCGTGAGATATATAATTGGTTAAGAATCCGATTTTATTTATTTGTCGTTATGGATTTCTGCATGTAATGTTTGAAAAAAGATTTCAACGTCACTTGCCAATGAGTCAAGCGTTGTGACCATATTAGAACTATCAGACTCCCAGATGAAGCGTTATGGGCGCATTAGTTGTTCAATGCCGACTGTATGCCTAATGAATTGTAATAAGAAACAGAAACAGCAGTAGACTTGGGAAAGCTTCATTCAGCTGTCGATACGGTGTTAGTTCCGTATTTATAACATTAGTATAATCAGAAAAGTTCTCCAAAAAAGAATATAACCAAAGTAAGGGAAGCTACTCTCAATTACTTATTACATCAGACTTCTGCATAGAACTCAAAAAGATAGACCCTCAAGAGTGTTTGGTTTGCATGAAGTCTTCCTCTTTTGTCGCAATTATTCGTTAACCTGCATGATTACAGGTTTTAGCCTCCACATCAAGAGCATGACGAATCAGTGGTGCCATAAAATATCGAAAAAGATTTGGCTCAGAACTCAGAAAAGAATCGCGTCATAAATTTTGTTATTCATTTTGAATCACGATGTGTCTTCCACATTTTCAGGTGTACAAGTATCGAACAACAAGGACCATTGGCGGCGCAACATATAAAAGTGCTAAGTGACATTCTTCTGGATATCGAAAGGATAAATCCTAAGTACGGCCGATACTAAGAATAAAATAATGAATTACTGAAGACTTCTACCCGCTCACGGTTGACAGGATAAGTGCATGCAACCCCAGTGGATTAAATAAAAAGTTCTGTTAAAAATTCCGTACACATCCAGAGTTCGAAATATATATTCTTGAGTTTGACAAGACGCCCTAAAGAAGTTGGAGGATACATAGGTCGAAACGTTCTGAGAATAATAGTCGTCCGAATAATGCGAATAATACAGGGCATGGATTTTGTTAGCATGTGGCTTATAGAAAAATAAACCGGACGTCAATTTAACGTAATTTTTTATAAATGAGGTGTGAATTTATTTCCAATTTAACCAAATACAATACATTTTTAACGCTATCATAATTTCATGGCGTATATAATCTGATAAAAAAATGTAATGTACGCGGACTTAAATTGAACGGCGCTCATCGACGTTTGGAAGTTACTTCTATCAAATATAATTTGTTTAAGATAGAAGAACGAATTTGTTACGGTCTGCTTTAACATTTTAATCAATAAGGACAAGTAACACACATTTCTTTTTGGAAATAAAATTTTTACATGAAGATTTGGATTATTTAAATTATTCGGACCATTCTTCTCATCTTGGATGGTTTTCTCATAACATGTATGTCAATGTAACTTCCGACCTGCTTCAGGTGCGTCATGTCAAACTCGAGAATCTTTATGTAAAACTGAGATATCTCTACGTAGTTTCGAGCGGAACCTTTTATTTAATCCAGAAAGATAGTTTGATGTCCGTCTGTCAGTCATGACCGTGTAGAAGTCTTGAGTGATTCGTAATTGTATTCTTAGTATTGCTCGTACTGAGGACCGAACCTTCAACCTCAAGATAACTGTCACTTAGAACTGATAATACTTAGCAGTTTTATCCGTTGTGCTACAAAACTATGCGAGACGCAACTGAAAAGTGCCACATGATAATCAGTTCTAAATAAGAATTATCTGAAAGTTGAAAGTTCAATCTTCTTTACAGGCGATAATAAGAATACAATAACGAATTACTTCAGACTTTTAACTCAAGCATGGCTTTATTTTCCGTGTTACGCTATTGTTTTAAGTACCGTTTACTTTGGTCTTTTTTTACGTTAAAATAGTATTTTCATCGTTCAACGCGCAGATACAACGGACGCATCTAAACAGCAATAAAGCTCATTGAATTATTTCAATCGTGGTTCAAGGTCACATAAATTGTACACCTTTGTGAGTTTATTTACTAACTTCCCAATGCATCGGGGTTAGACAGGAAGTCAGTTCAACGCGGGGAGAATCACAAATAGTGTCTCCCTGCAAGACTGCAACACGTGCTGTGATCAGTCGATTGGCGATAAACCACCTCCAGCCAAAATAGATGGAAATGCCTGAGAGAATGGTCTCTTCGGACAGAACGAAATCGTAATGCTGATCGACAAGTTAGGCCCATAGCAAACTAGACCCCTGTGCGAGAATCCCCCAGTCAAGTACAGATACTGCACTTCGACCTCTATAATAAACGCCGAATAACGGGCTTAACATGATATTACAGAACATTGTCTATATTTCTCGCAGTGCTTTTTTTTAACTGTTTGTGCACTAGAAATTATTGGTGGGCGATCATTTTATTGGCTTTGTTGGGTCGTGGGGTTGTTGGGTTGTTGGGATTTCTTTCTGGATTTTTTATTAGAACGGAGAGACAGTGCTATGAAATATATCATGTTTACTGTATGTGAATTACACTTTGTCGTCACTGTTTTGGAAAGAATGGGATAGAGTGAAAGGATGCAGCAAGAAGACGATTATCCTGCAACTTATTTTACTGTCTAACATTTGTGACAATTAAATCTTCTAGTGTCTCCATTATAAACAATGGAAACCCCGATATATGATTTATTTTCACCCACGTCGTCGTTAACCTGTTTGACCATTACTCTACAGCCGTTTTCATTTATAGTCGTTTACTTTTGACTCCGCCCAAGTCCAGCACAAGACCAGGCTATACCACCTACAGTGGACGTAGTAAGTATTATGCAGTAGACGAAACGTGTTTTGATATAATTCATAATTTACTGTCTATTAAATTACATGTTGTGAAAGTTAAGCCCCTTCTCTAATTTAAGATAACGTCTATAACAAAATATTGGTCACATTAAAATAAAAATGTATGCAGCAAAGTTAAATTTGCTATAAAGGACTATTTTCGATAATTTTCATTTATCCAAGATGTCGCGAAGATAAAGATGTTACTTTCATATCCAGTTTTTAACTGACCTATTTATATTTATATTTCCCGAGACCCAATGTGTAACCACTAAATAGTCCCCGTGTGCAACTTGTAGTTTATTGCGAAGCAAGGGTCGTGCAAATTCTAACCGCACTTTCCTGAGTTGGAATTGCTTACATCAAGTAGCAAAGAGTAATAGAAACGATGAGAAACAATGTCCTGACAAGCAGGGAACGAATAGATTTATTTTTTTAGGTTTCCTTTCTCCTAGTCTGGGTTCCTAACAAGGCTTCAGAGTCTAGTCTAGCCTACTGTTTCATGCATAGCAGAGTGTATATATTTCATATTATTCCAAAATGAAAATGATGATCTACGTTTACCGAACTGCAATACCACACACGACGAAATTTTATGAATAACTGGAATAATACACGTCCCTGGAAAAGTTAATTTTATAAAATGTTACTTAGTGTAATGTTTTACTTACATATTTTGAAACAACATGATTGAATAATTCTGTGAATATTTTTTTTTAAATCGACTGTCGGTCCAGAATGATTAAATTCATGATGCCAAATCCAAAATCTATTACGAAACAATTTGTCTTAAACCATACGATATACATCAGTTTCCTTCTAGCAATTCACGTCGAAATAATTTAAAAATAGCAACCGTCAGCAGAATGTTTTTATTTACATTAAAATCTATTAAAATATGTTTGAATTCGGTAATTTCTTGTGTTCAGAGTTCAGAGTACTTCGCCCTCTGAAACTACGGTGTTTATAAGATCGTGTTCAATAATTAGTAGCGATATATTGAAATCCTTTTTTATTGATTCAAAGATTTCAGCTACATATGTGCATACATATTTCAGCTAGGACCTTATTTTAAGTCTAGCGTCATCATGCCACTGACAAACAAGATCCGGTAACGACGAATCGTCTTTTCACTGAAACACTGGAAACTAAAACCGATAGGTTAAAGATACAAAATGTGACTGCTTCTTTTGATAGTGCAACCCTTTGTCTCTCTCTCTCTCTCTTTATATATATACATATATATATATATATATATATATATATATATATATATATATATATATATAAATATATATATATATATGATCCAGGTAAGTGTATGTCTACTTGGTTTATGAATAATGAATCTTTAGTGCGTTTATAAAAGGCACCCAATAGTTGATATAGTCGTACGCAAATGATAATTTAATAAACATATCGAAAGAAAAAAACTATGTTCCCCATTGTGGTCGCTATTCCTGGATAAGTTAAAAGTTCACAGATAGCATAAATAATTTCAAGATCTTTGTTTTCAATAAAATTAAAATTGGATGCAAATCTCAATATCTGCATGGATTAAATGAACATGACATTTCTATAAAATTACAAATGATTCTCCAATTTCAATCCGAATGGAATATGTAACATTCGTTCCATGCATTTAAATATATCCATGAAACCTAATTAGTTTCATGAATTTATATTCTTTACAAGCAAAACATCTTGATTAAGTTTCACTCAAAGATTCGAATGAGAAAATCAATGTGTTGCTTTTGTTTTCCGTCACCCACCATGTTTACATCAAATAAATGTCAAATGTAACGCGCAAATGTCAATACCAGTTGTGGTAATTATTATTAAAAATTTTCACAGAAGTTATTATCGACGATTACTCATTGACATGAATAAGTGGTGTTACCTGCAGTCTAAGTGACAACAAGTCTACCCGGATTTGAAGCACTCTACGCCACTTTCGATACCTGATGTGAATAATGAGTTTACATAGGTTTCTTGCAGGCAATGACCGTTAATCTTTCGGGAATGTGAGTGGCAATAAGCCTAGCCAAGGTTTCTGTAGTTCCTCGGAACTGTCAGTAATGCTTTACCTCTTCTGTCCTTCCGTCCTCCTTGCTCATTTACAACCATTTTGTGCCTAACCGACGATACTCCTACACATGTGCGTGATTTTAAAATAAGTCTGGGTACTCAGTGTATAGGATTTGGGCAATTTTATTTCCTTTGGGCTAGTGTTTTTAGTTTATATATATATATATATATATATATATATATATATATATATATATATATAATTTCTTTATTATCATTTAGTCACGAGAGGTTTTCGCACAAATTAGTATTTGCGATTGCCCACTGACAATAACTGGTGGTATTCCCTGGAGTCTGAGTGACAGCAAACCTCCCTAGATTTTCAGCATTTTCCACCTATTGTTAATAAACGTCGAAAATCATTTTGCGGTATTATTATTTGTACCTACTAAGAGTTCTTACGCAAGTCATCTTCGGTGATTGTTCGCTGATAATAACCGGTGGAGTTTCCTGGAGCCCGAGTGACAACAAGTCTCCCCAGATTTCCAGTTATCTCCCCCACTTTTCGATAATCATTTTAAATGACTTTGCGGTATCGCAACAACGTCTAACCATTGATTTTCCGGGATCTGGAGTGACAATAAGCCTTATTACGGTCCAAGTATTTTCTGCATTCTTCTAGTGGAGGTCTGGTTAGTGCTCTATCTCCTCGGTCTTCCCATCTTCCGTGACCATACACGATTATTTTGTGTTGTATCAGCCGAGGTTATTGCTATTATTTTTAAGGGGGGCGGGCAGTTCATAGAAATTTTTAAAAGTTTTTGTTCCTTTAGGTTCATGTGGTGATGTTCTTTCTGTGGTTTTGTTCTTTTCCTATTGTAACTTCCAGGTGACTGGTTACCGTTCGTAGATTATATTGATTGGTTTCCGCATTCAAGGATTTACCTTAAGATTGCAGCTGTTGTCATCATTGCCGTCCTTTGTATTGTCTTAGTAGAACCTATTGATTTTATTATTTTAATATTATTATTATTATTATTATTATTATTATTATTATTATTATTATTAATAATAATAATAATAATAATAATAATAATAATAATAATAATAATAATTAATACTACTACTTCTAAGAATAATAATAATAATAATAATAATAATAATAATAATAATAATAATAATAATAATAATAATAATAATAATAATAATAATTACTACGCATTTTTGAACTTGTTTTTCGTTGATTGGAGTTAACTTATTACATGGTTTGTGTTCCGCAATGCAGAATTATCCTTGATTTTTCAGCTGTTTTACATCAGTACTTGCGTTGTACGATGTCGATACTCCCTTGTATTCCAATCCTTCTCTGTATTTTTGCCATATTTTTCAGAAATTTTTCTACGGTTCCTACAGTTATTTATATTACAGTAATATTCCGTAGATTCAATATTCCATATTCCTGTCCAAAAAGCCAAGGAAATATAAAAATATGATGTTTTTTATGGCGGGTGTTAGGGTTAATTAAATGAAAACAACAGATTTAATCTATTATTGTATCATCTTTTAATAGGTGTAGGTAGTGCAGTGTCAGTTCTGTTGTCGTAAGCCGGTCCTCTCAAGGATTATCTCATCCTTTTTAAAGAGGGTGGAGCTAATCCTTACAGATGTTACTTCCTTCCTTTGGAGGAGGGGTAATGTAGTATATGTTCTTTTGTCACAAGACCATTATACCAGGAGCAACCCTCTCTGTTTCTTAAACAGGGTAGTTTACTATATATTCTGTTTTCAGGATATCATCATCCCAGGCATTACCTCCTTTTTTGGGGGGGGGTCGATCGTCATGATATCACTATCTCAGTCATCATATCTTTCTCTGAAGGTCAGAGTATTATATGTTCGTTCACTACAATGTTATCTTTACATTCTAGTTAAGATATGCAACCGTGGATAATTAGAAATAAAAAGCCACCACTTTAATTCACTTTTTGGTAGGAATGTAATGTCTATATGAGTATGGATATATATGTTTGTATATATATATATCTATATATATCTATGGATACATGTCATTCTCTAATAAAGGGATATTTGATAATGCATTTTTCGTCTTTTAAGAAGATGTCTGAAAATCTATGTATGCATTGACGTGCAAATGTTATCGTTTGTTTTTCACGTGCTGTGTGAAACCTACTTATTTGACTTTTGCTTGAGGACACAAATAAGTTTTGTTCCAAAACAGCGATTCCAAGAGGACAATCGGATGTGGTGAACCGGAAGTAGTCAGGCAAAGATTATGTTGAATCGGATTTAAGTTATGGATCGGAGTGGGGAACAACAATGCAAAACAAAATGACATAAAATATGTATAATCATCCGCAAAGCAGATGCGTGAAAATACACACGCACACACACACATACATATATATATATATATATATATATATATATATATATATATACATATATATATATATATATATATATACATATATATATATATACATATATATATATATACATATATATATATATATATATATATATATATATATATATATATATATATATATATATATATATATGTATATATGCACCGTAATTACAAGCTTGACGAACAATCAATACATAACCTAATACAACAATACACTAAACCTGCCGGACAACACAAGAAAACGCATGATCTATTATTGAAAATTCAAAACGTCTAATTTCATAATAATAATAATAATAAGAAGAAGAATAAGAAAAAGATCAAAGAAGAAGAAGAAAAAGAAGAAGAATAAGAAAAAGATCAAAGAAGAAGAAGAAGAAAAAGAAGAAGAAGAAGAAAAAGATCAAAGAAGAAGAAGACGAAGAAGAAAAAGAAGAAGAAGACGAAGAAGAAGAAAAAGAAGAAGGAGAAGAAAAAGAAGAAGAAGAAAAAGAAGAAGACGAAGAAGAAGAAAAAGAAGAAGGAGAAGAAAAATAAGAAGAAAAAGAAGAAAAAGAAATAAAGAAGAAGAAAAAGAAGAAGAAAAAGAAGAAGAAAAAGAAGAAGAAGAAGACGAAGAAGAAGAAGAAGAAGAAGACGAAGAAGAAGAAAAAGAAGACGAAAAAGAAGAAGAAAAAGAAGAAGAAAAGAAGAAGAAGACGAAGGAGAAGACTAATAACATCAGTAACCCTAAAGCCAAACAAACGTAACATGTAAGTTTACATGCGCTTTTGAGAAATCTCTTCCTACGAACAAAACAGAACAAATCTATTTTTGTCCCACGGCAACAACCCTCTGCAGACGTCTTAACAAGATATGTCTGATACTAACGCAACTCAACGCACCCTCACTTTACACAACAAAATGTTACAGTCGGCAGATATACTAAAATACTAACATTTAAAAGCAGAATTATACATACACATAATTTCGCACATCAGCTTAAAATACTCGGAGTTATTTTTATAAAAGAGAAACAACCTGATATTAACAAAATAAATGTTAATATCGATACTTACATTATTAAACGAATTCCATCATAAAAAAATAATAAATAAATATACAAATATACGAATGAATAAATAAAATAAAAAAATAAAAAATAAATGAAATAAAAAATAAAAAATAAATGAAATAAAAAATAAATAAATAAATAAAATAAAAAATAAATAAAATAAAAAAATAAAAAATAAATAAAATAAAAAAATAAAAAATAAATAAAATAAAAAAATAAAAAATAAATGAAATAAAAAATAAAAAATAAATAAAATAAAAAATAAAAAATAAGTAAAATAAAAAAAAAAAAAAAAAAAATAAATGAAATAAAAAATAAAAAATAAATAAAATAAAAAAATAAAAAATAAATAAAATAAAAAATAAAAAATAAATAAAATTAAAAAAATAAAAAATAAATGAAATAACTAAACAAAATGTTTAAGTGCACAAAAACACCTCCTTTAATTGTCTGTCCCTCTCCCCTTCCTCCTGCTAAATACATTCGGGAAAATTATGATAATCACAACAAATCTTCATAAAAATAAAAATAAAACTACTCTTGATGACGGCAACGAAGGTCGAAAGCGCTAGAGTAATGGCTGAATTAAAAACACTCGGGGACATAATATACTGGCTACTACCGGAGATCAGAAAGCTTGCTCGACAAATCGAGAATATCACTAAAAAAGTTAACAAACGCGAACATTCCGTGTTATTCAACCACGCTTGTTTAAAAAAAGAATAGCTGGCGAAAAATACACACACACATCAGCACAAGATACATACACCAATTTTGAATACAAAAAATAGCATTAGGACGAGAGTATAGTTATACAGCAATATATATATATGTATATATATATATATATATATATATATATATATATATATATATATATATATATATATATATATATATATATATATATATATATATAATGATGTCTTTGGGAGTACAACATTGTATTACCGCAAGCATGAAGGGAAGACTAATTTTACCGTTCATGATTAAATGTTAACTTAGAAAAAAAACGCCAGCCGACCGGTTTCGCCCTCTGGCTGTATCGAGAGGGGGTAGAAAAGGGAGAGTACAGAATATAAAATAGCGTTGAGGTAAATGTACAATGAAGGATGAATCTCAGAGACTGATCGCATGATCGAGACTGAGTATAGAATATAAAATAGCGTTATGGTATATGTACTATGAAGGATGAATCTTGGAGACTGATCGCATCTATTCCTAATACTAACTCCCTTTGTTTACAAAGGGAGGGGCGTTTAAGACGAACGGGGATCGTCACCAAGATGTTTAGATGGTATAATGAGTGAGCATGACGGAGAATGGTGAAGGAGTCTATGCTAAAATTCCTAAAGCACGGCGTGTTTTTAAGTAAATGGGCTGTAATGTATTTTGAACGTCCGTTAACCGGAAGGTTTCATTCCTTATCTTACTTGGAATGTGCTGTTGGACTCTACTATCGAATCTTAACATCGTCCTACCCACGTAGTAAGCCCTACAATTGCATTTAAAATGATAAATTACATTATTTTTATGGTGGGGGGGGGGATAAAATGTCTTTACGAGAGGACGCCAATAAAGGTTTTGTAGAGAACACAACATGCGCATTCAGAACAAAATAGCAATTTTCATCTGCTGAGCTGATTTGCTTGGCGAATGTCTCACTTAATGTGCCTAACCATGGTAAACGAACGTAAATCGCACATTTAGTCACCGTATTTGGTTTTATTTCGGAAAAAGTGTTTATTTTCCTTGGGATGATTACCCTAATCACATCAAGAGGATAGCCGTTATTGGACAAAGTATTCGTTATAGTTACAATTTCTTCGTCCAATTTTGATTTTGAACAAATCATAAGGGCTCTGCGTGTTAATGTCCAAATCAAGTTTACTTTTCGTTTGTTAAGACAAAATGAATCTCACCGAGTATATAATCCTGTAAACGTAGGTTTACGATAGATTTATGTAAGGTAACTCGATGGGGTTTTGTTACCAATACACCGAGGAAAGCTAAAGTGGAATTACACTCTCCTTCATAGGTATATTTTAATTCGAGATGTATTCTATTGAGTAAGAAGAATAATGTATTTGCCTCCGTTTTATTATTAAAAAGGCAAAATGTATCGCCTACATATCGAAAGATGGTTTAGTGGGTCCAGATAATAAAGGTTTCTAACGAAAAACACATAATATTCGCCATAATCGGTCCTAGGACTGAGCCCATAGATACACCATCTATTTTCCTATACATTACATCGTTAAAACTTAATTCAACGGATGTAGCGGCAAATTTTATCAACTGCACGAATATGCTTTCAGGAATGGAAGGAGACAATAAATGGCTACGATATAAAAAAATCGGCGCAAATATCGATTGCTTCCACAATAGGGACACAGGTAAATAGGTTGCTAATATCGTAGGAACACATACATTTATTAGCAACCTTCGAATATTGAATGTACTTTGCAAAATGAAATGAATCTTTTAAGCAGTATTTACTATAGTACTTCAATACTGGCTGTAAAATATTGAAGATCAAGTTTGTAACCTTCTGTTGTGATTACCTTACCATAGAGAGAATGGGCCTAACTGGGATATCCGCTTTGTGAGTTTTGGGTCATCCATATAAACGTGGGTGGATAGAGGCCGAGGGTCTGATCTCACTGGTTACATCGGAAAGGAGTACACTGCTTTTCACTCACTTTACCAGTTGTTTCTGGAATTTAGTTTATAAGGAAGTTGTTGCATCATGAGTGCCGACAGGACCCAATTTGACAAATTTCTCCGTGTCGTTTAATATCAACATCATTTTGTCGACGTAGTCATGATGGTTTAGTACAACAACTCCTGAACCTTTATCCGGTCTGGTTATTACAAAGGACTTATTGTGTCGTAGAGTTTTAATGACGGCAAACTGTTCTTTGCGGCGTTTAAACTCTGAATGGGATACTGGTGTACTCGCATAGCAGTGTGCAAGGTCATTCAATTTAGCCTCTGGTGCCTTACTGTGATCTCAGAAACAGGTGGAAGTCTCACTGCATTGAGAATTGATAATTTCAAATTCTGAAAATACCTCCTCACGCCTAACAGCAGATGGTGGAGGGAATTCTAAACCGTGATCTAGTATTAAAAGTTCAGCAGGAGACAACTCCCGAGAAGATAGATTAAGGACGTGCTCACCTACATCTGAGTTGGTAGAGCAACCAAATCTTTTGTATATTAAATGCTTCAACTTTTTATTAAACTAAAGCATTAGTGTTATATATATATATATATATATATATATATATATATATATATATATATATATATATATATGTATGTATATATAGTAGAAAAATGTTAACATTGTCTCATCAATTCAGCTCAGTTAAGATTGTTTGAATCAGGAAAAAGTGAAATTGTACAGCCAAAGTTACATATAAAACGAAATGACAAACTCCCAAATTAGTCGTTTTCTGCTCGCTACATTTACCCGTTTTCTTTTCTTTCTTCTTCTCTCTCTTTAGCTATTATTTATCTCTTCTTCTCGGACACGGGTTGGACATGTTTACTATTTGAAGTGTTATTCCGTTTCGTTTATTATTTTCCATATATGAGTATTTAAGGAATGTTCTGTATCTGTTAAAAAAGATGTTTTATTTGTAGTTGTAATGTATTTTTTAATCGAAATTATCTACAATACTTTATAGTTATTAGTGATATATTCTTGACGGTGGCTTCGTAAGCAATGTTATTGCGTTTCATAATGTATGCTCGAGCGGTTGGCCTTTTTGTTTCTTTTGTCCACCGACTGTAAGTATTCTGTTTGTTACGGTGGTTACTGCGATCGCATGAAAAGCAGGTTCTCTTGCTAACCGAATCATGGGATTGATGTCAGAATCGAAAGAGAAGTAAGGTCGCTTCTGTTTCCTCTTTTTCATTCACTTTTATTCTGTAGTAGCCGAGGAAGACGCGCCTCGAAAGTTGTAAGGCGCGCCCCCTTCCCAACCCCGTCAGATGGAATAAATTAGGGTACTTAACGATTATTGTTTATTTCGTCTTTTTTTCGGAAATATAAATAAACATATGAACCGTAAAATGTGTCGTTATCTAGTTAATAATGCTTTGTTATAGATCGACACAAGTGGTGTTTTAATTCAAGATGGCTAGAAGAGAGAAGCAAGACAAAGTGAACAATATTCTTAGAATCGCGATAATAAGCCGGATGTATTTTAAAAAGAATAAATACAAAGTCTAGTGTGTGGTGAAAATGTATTATACATACACTGCAGAGAATCATTTTACATCAGTATTATATAAAACCCACATAACCCGCAAGCCTTCTTAAAATTAGAACTTCTACAAATATACAATCTAAAAAATTTATGTCGTATCGATATATATATATATATATATATATATATATATAACATAACATATAATTACACGAAATTACATAATTATCGATGCAATAATTTATTTCAACCTTTTGGTTTTATTAAGCATCCAATCCAGATAATTACATTTTTGAGACTAAAAAATGTAATTATCTGGATTGGATGCTTGA
Organism: Sepiola atlantica; assembly: GCA_963556195.1. Lineage (NCBI taxonomy): Eukaryota > Metazoa > Mollusca > Cephalopoda > Sepiida > Sepiolidae > Sepiola > Sepiola atlantica. The sequence goes on from OY744519.1 coordinate 2,235,063, forward strand.
TAAAACCACAAGGTTGAAATGAATTATTGCATCGATAATTATGTAATTTCATGTTATTATATTTTATGTTATTCTTGCTCTGTTTACCACATTGAGCTTTCATACACGGATTTCCTCCTGGAATTATTCCATTATAACACAAATATATATATATATATATATATATATATATATATATATATATATATATACATGTAACACATACATTAAAGGGAATTAATACCTAATTGTATTTATTTTATTCTTTATCAGAAATTCTTTGAGATAGATATGTAATCTGATTGAATGTATTTACTAAACAAAAATATAACACTATTAACGTGAACATTAATAAGTTACGCAAAATAATGTTAGTGAATAGCATATATAGGGTGGGATTTGTTAGTGTTTAGTATACAAGGTTTGCTTGTTTTGACAGGTTTTTATTTAGGCAATTCGTTATCTAAATTATTAAAATATTTACTTGTGTGTTAATATATAGAAAATAATGTGTGTAGTATAAAATATATTTCGATCAATACGGCAAAATGATCAGAAAAATTATCCTGATAAGCGAGGATGTCCTGTGCGTTGCTGCCCAGCGGACCTTATTAGGAATTTGTCTGAGCTGAGAAATTTTAACCTTAATCCCTAACCTTTCACGCATAAGCCTAACCCTAAACTCATACTTCAGCCCTAAACCTTAACTCTAACGTTAAAAGAAGAGATCATGCAACACTACAACCAACTATTCAACGAGAAGTCGCTGATGTCTCAGTAATCTCTTCCCACTTACATTAGTTACCCACCGACTCAATTTTTGGCATTTTCCGTAAATCATCAGCAAAACTTCGTCTATTCAAACACCGGGGCACATACTCAAGGAATTGAAAGATCATAGCTTGATACGAAGATTCGTAAATTGAAAACGAAATTAGAAGCGTACGGTGTAAATATATTGCCTTGTAGATATCAAGTAAAAGTAGCACGAACAATTCTCTAAATACCAGACGATCGACTGATGAAAGAGGGAATCACGTGCCGGGCTTTCAGTGTTTTTGATTTGGGCGAGTTACAAACGAATCTTTTCAATGAATATAATAGCTACGTGACACATAACCATTCAAAGTATTGTAACACCTAACCACGTGCATTGCCCAACATAAATAAATGGGCACGTCGCATATGTCCATTTGGTGCCTTTAACGAGAAATGTGAGTTAGCTACGTTAAAAAAAACATTGACGATAGAATCGTTTTTTTTGGCGGAATTCGGAAGTATTTCGGTCATTTTGAAAAGGTGATTAATATACGTAGTTTTATCAAAAGGGGTAATTTTGATAAATCGTCTTCTGAAACAAAGAATTCCATAACTTTTAGTTAACAACCTTCTTTTAATTATCGAAGATGATTTAAAGATCCTTTTATATATATATATATATATATATATATATATATATATATATATATATATATATATATATATATGTGTGTGTGTGTGTGTGTGTGTGTGTGTGTATATATATATATGTGTATATGATGGACTCTCCCGTCGATTTCGTCGTATGAATGCCCCGCATGTAATTGTAAGGGTTGCACAATCCCCAACAACACATCTCCTGAGTCGACACTGCTTGATTCCAATGGCAAGTAGTTCAAGACGACTGGAAACAATGCCGAGATAAGCAGAGAGCACATACAGCACCTGGTATTCTCAAATGGTCACCCATTTAGTACTGGCCAGGCTCGCTTAACTTCGGTGATCTAACGGGAACCGGTGTGTCAACATGATTGTGCTGTATATATATATATATGCATGTATATATACATATACATACATATATATATATATATATATATATACATGTATATATATATGTATATATACATATATATATATATATATATATATATATATATATATATATATATATGTATATATAGGGAGAGAGAGAGAAACATGATAGTGATATTACAGTATTACATATATTAATTGATATAGCTTATGACCAAAATGCTCAATACCCTAGATAGAGCAGAGGTATTTAAATTCTATTTTTCACTGGATACAGTAGTACATTTCCTATGTGTTTGTAAAACTACTGCATAGAAATAACATGTACTTGGCGTTATCGCGGAGTCATATTAGTAATATTAGTAATATTAGTAATATTAGTAATTTTAGTAATATTAGTAGTATTATATTTAGTAAGTGGTAAATGTTAATACAAAGTTATCAATATCTTAGATAGAACTGGTGTGTTTAAACAAGTCGTTGTCCCGGAGAAATAACTCCAATGTTTTTAAAACGTTGTGTTTCAGCGTTACATACCATACAAAAAAACTCGATGTTTCCCGGGTGAAATAATATTAATAATACGTAGTATGTTTGTTTTATAATACAGGATTACTCCTAGTAAGTAGTTTATGTAAAATTAAATAATAATACCCGAGATATATGAGGCGGGTTTAATGGTATACGATTACACTTAATAAGATATACAGGGTGATTCATAAGTCACTTTGCTATTTATTTTTGAAATTCTAAGGTTAAAAAATACGGTAATACAAAACAGAAAATGTATTCAAAAAATTAATTTATGGGAGTTTAAAACTACAGCAAATTTTCAAAATTTCCACCTTCGTTCTGCATGCATAGCTCGATTCTTTTTTGCAAGAGATTTACGACTCTTTGTAGCATATTTGATTGATTATGGTGTTGTGCGAAGGAGGCTTTCTGTTCACATCACGTTTCCATTGCCTTTAAACAAGTGTGGGAGATTCATCAATAACAATAAAAATTCGCTATTCAATTGTAAATGACATTTTAAATAGCTAAGTTAAGTGACTTATGAATAACCCTGTATATATATATATATATACTGAATCGGAAAGTTCTCAATAAGCTAGATAATACAGGTGTGCGTAAGAATACATTATTATACTTGGTCAGTGGTATATGTTGAATCAGAATTAGTCCATATTTTTTATAGAGCCGGTGTGTGTAATTATACAGTTTTACACTTGGTAAGTGGTATATGCTAAATCCGTTGTTGAATACCCTAGATAGAGTAGGTATGTGAAAAGATACAGTAGTACATTTCCTATGTGGAATGTGCTTGATGGAGAAGATACTCAGCGTTGACCGGGAAAACACTAAAACAAAGATAGGTATTTCTATTATTAAGGACAGGGAAGACGATACGCAACTCGTCATTGTCTTGGAATACATTAAACATATATAGATTTCATTATATATTAAAAGTAGGACGTGAGACAGGAACTCAGTGCGAAATAACTTAAAAACAGAAAGTTCTTGAAAATGACTTACATTATTATTATTATTATTTACTCACTAGGAGTTATCACACTGGTCATCGTCAGTGATCGCCCATTGCCAACAACCTGTGGTATTCCCTGGAGTCTGAGTGACAACAAGTCTCCTCAGACTTCCAGTATGCTCCACTTCTTTTCGCTCATCACCGCTGATGACCTTGTGGTATCGCAACCGCCACCTACCATCGATTTCCCGCTGATAAGGGCCATTGGTCCCCTCTGGGGCCCGAGTGGCAACAAGCCTCTCCAAGGTCCCAGAGCTGTCCGCGCTCTGCCAGTGGAGGTCTGGTTTGCGCTTTCCCTCCTCGACCCTCTATTATTATTATTATTATTATTATTATTATTATTATTATTATTATTATTATTATTATTATTATTATTATTATTATTATTATTATTATTATTATTATTGTCAATACATTAACACGAGAGAGAGAGAGAGAAGGGGGATAGGGGGAATGAGCTGGACGGAGGAGAAAGATGGGTACGGGAGGGGGAAAACAGGACATTGGGAGAGAGAGATAGAGAGACGGATAGAAGTTTTAATAGAAATATGTTACACATTTTTAACCTTCTCTATTTTGTGTCTATGGCCCCGGGCAACGGTGGGTAGCCCTGCTACACATGTAAATAATAATAAATATGGCTTATCTGAATGGTTTCTGAACAATGTTATACATTTGAACTTGCATTGGTGCCTGTTATGTCTGAATTTGAAACAGCATTTCCTTCAGTAAAGGCACAGATTGAATGAACACGTCCTGAGAATCCATGTTATTTTTCCCCTCTGCATCCAAATAAAAAAAAGCGTGCGATGCGTTCTATCATAAATAAATCCGCTTAAGTCGATATCTATATTTTAATCCCATATTAACCTCCTTCATAAACAACTTTGTTTCTTTGAATAAGAGAAAAAATACAAATGCGTTTCGTTCATCTTTCCTCATGTCAATTGGTTGAATGGATATTTTGGGTGCAATTTCACGGGGCGATTCACTTCGTTAAATTTAGTTGTTTTGTAGTTTTGTTCAGCGGCGAATCAACTCTTTTATTTCGATGGAATTTGAAGCGCTCATTGACAATAATAACACTTGGTCATCTAATGTTACAGTAAATACATTAGTATATATTGACACTAATGAGCATTAAGTTTAAAGCGAAATATGTGTAAATAAAAGCTCCTTATATACAGGGTGATTCATAAGTCACTTAGCTATTTATTTTTGAAATTCTAAAGTAAAAGAATGCGGTAATACAAAACAGAAAGTTTATTAAACAAATTCATTAATGGGTGTTTAAGATGACAGCAAATTTTTAAAATTTCCACTTTCGTTCTGCATGCATAGCTTCATTATTTTTTACAAGGAATTTACGACTCTTTGTAGTATAGTTGATTGATTATTAAGTAAATATATATATAAATATATATATAAACAAACAAATTTAAAATAACAAATAGCAGTAATTAGAAAGTAAGATAACAATAATCAAACGTCCATAATATGTTTGTGCTTCATATAGTAATCATTTTAAATAGCTAAGTGAAGTGACTCATGAATCACCCTATATATATATATATATGGTAAAATGAAAAAGGAAAACCAAAAACTGGATGTTTTTTATGTGTACATCAACGTTTCGTCTTTATTTATAAGACTTCATCAGGATGATGATATAGGGAAAAGATATCATGCAAGCACAGATACATGTAGGGTAGACATGTTGGGAAGAAAAATAAAATAAAATGAAAAATAATGGCAGCGTCTTGCTGGACGTCCGTACTTGTTAGAGAAAGAAAATGAGTGGGAGAAAAAAGGGGAAGGGTGGAGGGAGCAAGGACTACTGTGGCTGGCGATGAGGGAAAGAGGTGGGGGATGAGCAGGGGTAAAATGGATGGCAGAGAGAGATTGGAGGAAGAGGGGGGGTGTTTGACCAGATGGCTGTATATATATATATATATATATATATATATATATATATATATATATATATATATATATACATATGTGTGTGTGTGTGTGTGTATATATATATAGGTTTGGTTTGGTTTGGTTTGTTTTACGGCATAGCAACCCACTATGGGTTATGTGATGCCGAATAAAGTTGTCAATGCAATTCGAATTATTTCACATTGTCTTCAGAGACAATGAAAGGTGAAAAGATGAATTTGCAATCAAATTCTTTGGTATAGTCCAACTTCCTTGATGAAGTCTAAAATTTTAGTCACATTTGAATTTCCAAACAAGTGTTTTAAATTTGGGGAGTCGTAATACTTGTTACGGGTTTGCTGCAGATCTTGACAGTCTATTAATATGAGTTTGACTGTGTCTGTTTGTTGACACGCTATGCACATTGGAGACTACTCTCCTTCCAATAAGGGCTTATGAGTGATCTGTGTGTGTCCTATTCGAAGTCTAGTTATTATAACCACTTCTCTCCTTACTCTTCTATATTCCAGGTGCCACTCATCTATAGTTGGCCAAATCTGATACAATTTGTTATCAGATTTGGTCAACTATATATATATATATATATATATATATATATATATATATATATATATATATATATATATATATATATATATATATATATATGGGGGGGTGCGGGTGGATGTGTGTGCTTGTTTGTGTATTTAGGTAGCATGTTTTAATTAATGGAAATGTTATAAAATAAAGAGAGTTTCTTTTTGTTTGTTGAGACTTTTATATATTTTTACAATTTTTCGAATAGTCCGTTTCGTATTTCAGTCGAATTTGTGTATTTAAGTTGCGTGGGTTTCTTGTGCCATTCTTCTTTTTTTCTGGCGTGTACTTTCGATTTGATTCCTCTAAACATCATCAGGCAGGGTTATGAAAATACATATTTGCAAACACACCCATACTAATCCCGCCAGTGTGACGGGATTACTTGAGTGATGGGAGTAATAACGAGAGGGAACTGCATGTATATATATATATCTATATATATATATATATATATATATATATATATATATTTGTCGCTCCTCGTAAAAAGGTAGAGCACTGTAATGGTAGTACTAACACAGCATGACGTCACTTGCTTTATAATGCATAATTCATTCCCTAATAGAAGTAGAATGCCTGCACGTGAAGCCGCTTTGAAAAGTGTTAAATTATCATTGTTTATCAGCTGTTCAGAATTGACCGTGTAATCCAGGGTTTCGAATCGCATGACCGGTAGTGAATAGTGATATCTCTATGCTGATGAGTCCAGATTAAAAAAGGACGAAACGTATACGTACATAGATAATAAACAATAACAAATATTTATATATATATAAATATATATATAAATGAAGGAGAATGGAAAAGAATTAGAGAAAGCAAAAGCCAAATCAAAATTCAATTCAAAAGTTCAAAGCAAGGTATATTCCGCAAAAAGGCAATTTATTCAAGTTAAATTTTCCTTAAGCCAGGCTTTTCAAAGATCAAAATCTTATCAGAGGAAGTCGCTGGGATAGATAAGTTGGCAATGGCCAAGATTTAAAATTTGAAAAAATGAAATAAAAGTTGTAGGGAAAGAAACGCAGGGCAAAACTGTGCCAGGGTGCAAGCAAATGTCCGATTGCCAAAAAGTCCGGTGTCGAAGAGTCCAGCGGAGAGAATAAGATGTAGATAGGTAGGTCGTTAGAGGCACGAGAAGTAATGAGAGAAGTTTCAAAGTTAAATTCCAAGAAGCCACAACTTCAGGTACGGCGAAAATAGAAAATCCAAAAAGGGTAAAAAGTCCAATAAGAGGTACATTCGATGATGCAGGCAGGCGTCAGAGGAGATTAAATATAAATATATATATATATATATATATATATATATATATATATATATATATATATATATATATATAAGTATAATGGAGATTACATTACGCGTCTTACAAATTTACATAATACATTTGTGTTAAAGTTTCTAATAAATTAATATTCGCAAATATACACCAATGATATCTACTTATCAGCTCCTATATATACCTATTCTAGAGCTTCCCCAAACATCACTTGTCCCTCAAATTTACATAATACATTTAATTAAAGCTTCGAATAAATTAATATTCTCAAATATACACTCAGATTTCTAAATGTATTTAACATATTTTCCTTGATCATAATCTTCATTAAACTAATAAATAGGATTAATTAAATACATTGTTTTTTTTATCTATATAATAGAGTTACGTAATTAAATTTAATTGTAATGGAATATAATAGAACAGTCAGCGACCTTTCAAAATTTGGTTATCCGTGATTATTCGAACGCACAGAAAGTTTTATTTCAAGAAAATGAGAGAGAGAGAAAGAGGGAGAGAGCAATTAAATAAAAACAACTAGCAAAAATATTATATATTTTTGCTAGTATATATGAGATATAATAATTATTTGGTACATAATTTTATCCAAAAACACTTAATTACCAGACAAGTGTGTATGTTCATTCCGAAACTATGATATTCAAAATATCAAAAAGAAAAAGGCTTCATAGCGTACATTCAACACAGACAGAAAAAAAAACCAACTGTATTTATTTAATTTATATATTTTTTCTTAAGACGAATCAAAAGAGAAATTCATACTTTACCCTTATATACTTGAAGTAAAAAGTTCAAAATAATATGACAATATTATGACAACCAAATCTCTTATATATATACAGAGTGTTTCAAAAGTCTTGGGAACATAACGATTTTTAATAACTCAAAAACTATTAGGAGTTGAAAAATGAAATTGGTACCGTTGGAAAGGTTAAAGTTTCAAGTTTTGTAGGGAATCTTCAAAGTTGCTCAATATGAGCACCATTCGTCACACGGCAGACATCTAGTCGATAGTCCATTTCCTGCCAAACGCGTTCCAGCATCTGGACGTCAATGGTTCCCACAACTGCCGTTACTCGAGCCTTTAGTTCGTCAATATCTCTTGGAAGGGGCGGCACATAGACTTGTTGCTTGACAAAGCCCCAAAGGAAAAAGTCACACGGGGTAAGATCTGGAGACCTAGGAGGCCAGGGCATGAGAACGTCATCACCTCGCCCAGATCTCCCAATCCATCTACCAGGATGCCTTGTGTTAAGAAACTGCCTTACTCTAAGACTCCAGTGTGGTGGTGCACCATCTTGTTGAAAAATGAAGTCATCAGATTCTGCTTGTTCCAACTGAGCCATTAACCAGTCTTCCAGCATGTTGAGATAGGATTCACCAGTGATAGTTGCCTCTTCAAAGAAGAACGGTCCATAGACACCTTTCTTGGAAATTGCACAAAACACGTTCACTTTTGGTGAATCTCGCTCGTGCTCAAGAAGTTCATGAGGATTCTCAGTACCCCATATGCGAGTGTTATGCTTGTTAACTTTGCCATTCAGATGGAAGGTCGCCTCATCGCTAAAAACAAGCCGGTCATCAAAGCCGTTATCTTCCAACTTCTCTTGCATTGCAATGCAAAAGTCACGGCGAAGTGGCTTATCAGTGTCCTTCAACTTTTGGACAAACTTGAGCTTGTAAGGTACCATTTGCAGTCGTTTCCTTAAGACACGCCAGACAGTTGCTGGAGCAAGCTGAAGTTCCCTGCTGGCTCTTCTCACTGATTTACGGGGGCTCCGCTGAAAGGCTGTCCGAACTTGCTCAACTGCATCTTCTGAAGTTGAAGGGCGACCTGTTCGCTTACTTGGGCACAAACACCCATCTTTCACAAATTTAGCATGCCATCTGACAATGGATTTCCTTTCAGGGGCTTCTTTTTTAAATTTCCTGCGAAATGCACGCTGAACACATGTCCACGATTCAGTCTTAGCAAATTGGAGGACGCAAAATGCCTTGTCTTGTTTAGAGAACGTCATTACTGCACCTGGAAAGATAACACGAAAATCATTAGTATGACCAATAACTTGATTAAGCAAGCTTTAAAATGGCACCAGTTTCATTTTTCTACCTGGAATAGTTCATGAGATATACGCATTTGTAATGTTCCCAAGACTTTTGAAACACCCTGTATATTAGAGGAGGCATTATTTAAATCAATGAAACAGGCTGTTTCATTGATTAAAATAATGCTTCCTCTAAAATTGATCCTACGATTCTGTTGTACACGAAATTTACTTATATATACACATATATATATATATATATATATATATATATATATATATATATATATATATATATATATATATATATATATAATAATTTTTTTAATTTTTTGATATAGTTCATTACGTATTTTTAAATATATATTTTTGGCAAGGCGATGGATACTATGGACCGATAGTATTGAAGTTATAATTTAACTTATGGAGTATGTATGCCAAGAAACTTACGGCGTAAGGTGTGCAGATGATTCATGTATTTTTTTGTAAACTTTACCATCTAAATATATACCTTTATATATATATCGCTAAATAAAGAATTAAGATTTAAAACTAATGCTATAATTATAGCTGATATCTGCTGAAGGACAGATATACTACTAGTATATATATATATATATATACTCGTGCTGGTCAAAAAAATAGAACATATGTATAAAACTGTAAAAATCATTCCGTTTGAGATAATTTTCGGCTTTTACATTGTGTAGGCGAAATATTTTATATGTAAATAACAATTACAACTATGTTT
>OY744519.1:2250000-2425000 GCA_963556195.1 Sepiola atlantica
GAAAGAGAGCAATGTATATTGAGAGAATATTGGGAATGTTTTGGGTCGAAGAGATGAGAGGTAGTATGACAATAGAGACGAAGGATCAAGATTAAAAGAGGGTGGAGTAGATTAGAAGAGCGGGTTGAATAGATCAGTTGAGCGAGAGAGAGAGAGAGAGAGAGAGAGAGAGAGAGAGAAAAACGAGAAAGAGAGAGATAGGAAGGGTTGAAAGTGGTTAAGACAAAGAGAATGAGAGTATTAAGAGGAGGTTTTAAGAAAATCGAAGGCAATAAGGAAATAAATAAAGAGAAGGTTAAGTTAAAGAAAGGCAGCAGGTTTGGAAAAGGATAGAATCGGATCCTCACGATGAACAGAAGAAACACAGAGAGGTAGAGTTGAAGAGATAAAGGGAGTTAGAAAGTGAGAGGTATCAGTAAAGAAGATAGACAAGATCAATATAGCGAGAGAAAGTGAGAGTGAGACGGAATGGATAACAATTAATTGTGATAGTGTGGGTAATGGTTGGAGAAATATATCAAATGGAAATGTGTGTGAGAGAGAGAAAATCATTTATAGGTAAGACCTTCATTATTGACTGTCCCGTCGAATTGTCTGCTGGTTCATCGTTTAATGTTGACAGCAAATAGTTTGGCTTGCTTGCCCGTTCAGTAGAAGAAAACAAGGAACCTTAATCGGTGAGAAATGTGGAATGCCTACAAGACATCATCCTCAAATGTATTCGATGTATCTATACAAGAGTTTCTTATAACACCCTGTGATCCGGATACCTCACCCTACGAGTAAAACTTGACTAAATATTGAAAATAACATAGTATTTAAAGTCCAAATAAGATCACATCAATATGGCAACACACTGGCTCATACGAGGAATGATGCACCTTCTCAGAGTTATGCTACCACAATAACCAACACTATGCTAGATACTCCACGGGACCAGATAAATTCTTGTCTTAGAATCCAGCCAGCCCAAACAAAGACGGTAAGAAATATTAACAAAACATACTTAATTGAACCATTGAGGAGAAGAAAAGTATTGTTCGTCACTGATTTGCTAGCTTACAATGTTTGAGAAGTATCAAACACTTTAAATGAAAACTCGGTTGTCTATGTATAAAGAAATCAAGTGTTAGCCCCAGGAAGGAGCGCTTGATCTGTTAGGGCTAACAAAAGTAAACTGAAAAAAAGGAATCATAAATTGATATAAATTTAAGTAATAATTTCATGAATCAGGGAATAGTTTTTTTTTTATTAAAGGTTTCTTTATGTATCTGAGAGTTTTAAAACAACACACACAACTATAACAAGGCTAACTCGCTTCCAAATAAATATTTTAAATCAAAAAGACGAAATCGTAAAACATCATCATACTAGTTAGTTAATAGTTATAATAAATGTCGTTATGTTGGTATACATGCATTTTTTCAGTTTTTTCTTTTACATCTTCATGGATTCATCTAAAGTGAATGCTACCTTTATTCTGCTGAGGCGGAAGCAGCGATGGTACATATTCTGTGCGTGATCATGTTTACTAAATGTTGGGGGAAAAACTCCTTTAAATATAGATTTATGTTACCGCTGATGATGATGCATGTCAGAATTAGGTTCCCTCACACCCTTCACTACTCACGTGAGGACAAGTTTTGATATGAAGCTGATTACACATATGTCATTGTTTTTTTTAAAGATATTCATTGATGAATATTACTGCGTGGAGAAACATCTAGGCCATCTGTTTTTCTAATGAGGCTGGGTTGAGTTTATTTCTCTAAACTATTTTCATTGTTTATTTTAATCTGGCAGTTTTCTGGTTCAGTCAATGTTAAAGACCTCCCATTTTGATCGTTCTCATGTTCTAGTCGTGCTAGTGTCACAGATCCTCCTGACTCTTACACACCATTTCGCTCTATCTACTATCACACCTGGTAGGTCTGCATACGTGCATTGTGAGTAATTTGTTAGTTGCTTGATGTAGGTTCCCTTCAGCAATGTCCAGAAAATCTGATTCTTCAATTTTTGATCACGTTTGAATCTGAGGTGTCCATAGAATTGCTGTGTCTAGGTATGTCGTCTTCAGATGTTAAGAGCAGCTCTTAGCATTCTGGTCTATGCCTTATAAATTTTATAAATGTTCTTCTCCAATCTTTTGGTGAAAGTCCAAGTCCTACTTCCATATACGAGTACCGATGCAACGATGGTTTCAAAGAAATTACGTTTCATCTTGATAGGAAGACTTGACTTCCAGATATGTATAGTCCTGCCCAGGTTTTTCGGATTCACACCTTCAGTTCGTATTCTGTAGAATTTTACTTGTCAACTTTACTACCAACATAGGTAAACTCGTCGACATTTTTCGACAAGTCCACTTATGGAAGGGATATTTGCATTTTTGTTTAAGAGAATGTGCTCTGATTTGCTTGTGTTGACAAATAGCTAAATGCAATTTATCATTTCTTCAAGACAGTGTAGTAGGTCTTCTGTCTGTCTAGTTCTGTCAACAAAAAGTGCAATGTCATCAGCATAGCCATCGTCTGTGATTTTCCCTGTTAGATATCTTTCTGTTTCTTGTAGGTACTAATGTTAAGCCATTTTCTTTTAACTTGTTAAATGACATACGGAGGATGTAGTCAAGGAAAATAATAAATAGATAGTAAGCTATAGTACTAACCTGAAGCACCCCCTCAAGAACTTTAAAAGATTCAGTGTCTCCATCAGCCGATCGCACCATAGATGGATTTCTGCTGTACAAGAGCATTATTGCATTGACAGTCTCATTTGCAATACCATATTCTAAAATAATTTTCTTCACCTCTGTGTATCGAATCGAGATATTTCGAGAAATCTACCAACCACAATGCAACTTACAGATTTTTTTCTTAATACGCCCTCCATAATCCCGGAACAGTTTAAATTTTCGCAGATGTTTATCTATTTTCCTAAAGTCATTTTCATTTCCGCAAATGATTTTCTCAATTTCAGGTCGGATTCGGTTAAGCAAGTTATTCCACGGTTGTTCGAGGCAATACCCAGGTCTCCTTTTTGTCCATTTATATATGCACTGTTGATGATATACGGCGTTACAGAATTCCAGCAGGACTTCATTGAATTTCCTTGGTTTCGAAATTTTGGGAGGAAATTCCGTCCAATTTAGCTGATTTAAATTTTTTTAATTTTCTCATAACTGATTCGATCTCATCTATGGTAATATTCCCAGTTTTAATATTGAGTTGTCCATCGATTACTTTTTTTACGATCGACAAGACATTGACTGTTGGTACTTTTCCCAGAAAACTGTTGAAGTGACTGTTTAATACCTTAAACCTTTCCTTCTCAGTTGAGGCTTTAAAGTTAAATTTTGTAGAGCTTTTTCTTCCATTCACTTCATTTACCGTTTTCTGTGTCACTGCCGGATTTTCTCGACATATACGACTTGATAGGTGTTCATGAGGTTTTTGGGGGGGTGACAATTTAAATTGATTTATTGCAGATCGATTGTTTCTTCAGTTTGAAGTCTGTTTCAGGGCTTCTCTCTTTCATTAAACCGCAGCTGTTATCCAGAGTATCCTGCATTTCCTTTTCAGCTTCAGTGGGATGTGTTTCTCACTGGATTGTTTGTGAGCGATGAGAAGTTGCTCAAATTTGTCGTTGCAGATGTTGCCATTTCTTGAAGTACACTGAATCTGTTTCGCAGTGTGATGGCATATTGGTTGCAAATATTTTGGTCTGACCTGACTTTCCAAATCACATTTTCCCAGACATTGTGTCACATTTCACCGCTGTGAGAGGAAGATAAATAAAATTTTGGTCTGCCGATCTTGACCATTCGTATCTTTTTAGAATATTTTTTTCCTCGTTGTTTTTTCTTAAACTACGGCGGATCTTGCATATACTATCTCATAGTCTGAAGAGACAGTGTCAAATGCATCATATGCTGCACAGTCGATTGCACTGCCCGTCCATATTTTGTTTACTAATATATAATCCAATTAAGTATTTGTACTGTTTGGACATGTAAATGTCCAAAGCTTACCAGATCGTTATTTATATTTAGTTTTCAGACACATGAGACTATTTCCAGTGATGAATTCGTGAAAGAATTCACAATTTCTGTTTGTAACATCATAATAGTTTTGCTTGTGGAAACTGTCTTTAACTATTTTTTAACATAGTTCGCCCCAAACAAGACAGGCCGCCACTGTAGACGTAAGAGACTACTGAGAAAAAGGGTTAACGTTTTTGGGGGGTAGGTTAATCTAAATTGGAGCTGCGCAGCGAGATGTCTGTTTACATTAGTTTTAAATTTCTGCATGTCAGTACCGTCAGAAAAAAACAGGGAGCAGGGATGGAGTTCCTGAGTTAAGCAGACGTTTTCGCCATCTGGGGACCTCCACACTGAATGGATGCGATTAGGCAGATTGTCGAGTTGGTCTTGTGAATTCACGTGGTGGGGGTTCCAGAGCAGCAAGCTCATCAGAGTATTTGTATTTGTAAAAAAAACACAAGGAAGCCACATTGCGACGACGGAACAGGAGATGGAGCTTGGTGGATAGTGAAGGACTTATCAAGTTGGCGACTCTTTTTTGGGACTTTGTATCAGAGGGAGAGCCTAGTGGATTATGCCCCAGCCCAGATGTAGCAACAATAATCTATGCATGGGCAGATGGTGGCATTGTAGGCATATATGATAATGTCAGGTGTGAGAGGTTTCTAGCTCGGTAGAGGGAGAAACATTGTCCATTACTCGAATCAAGGTGTTGTGTTTCGGCCCATGTTTTATAAATGAAGATATTTCGTGATAGAACATGATAATACCATCTTTATTGGTTATATTTGGCGAACAGTAGCAAGAAAGTTTTGTTACTTTGGTGTTTTCATTGAAAGTAGCCACTGGGTTGAATTTTTTCGATGCTTTTGAGTGACTTCAATGCATGTAAAGTGAGTAGCATTTTTGCATCGTTAATTGTAGAATTGTTGTTTTCTAACTAGCTGTAATATATTAAAGAACTTATCAAGTAATTCATCTCTTAATAGATTTGTATCCATCGCTTTCACCCTCTCGTGATGTGTGTTGAGTTACTTCAGTTCTTATTCTATACGTCGTCTATCATTTTCGCTTCCGTATCTCTCTCTCTCTCTCTCCCTCTCTCTATTTCTCTTGATGAAGAAGAAAAGGAGACAGAGTGTGAGAGAAAATATATTTAACGAGCTGGAAATTGCTAATTTTGGATTTAGTCTTTAATTTTTTAAATATTTAACTGTCTTAGCAAACTCACTTTTTCGGAATAAAAAGAATCACACGAACTAGACAGGTGACCGTACGTATCAATTTTTCTCATCATATACACGGCATTATTTCAGATTAAATTAATTACATTTTAAGTTGAAATGGCTGCCTGGTTTTCTTATATTCATGTATCACCAAGCTGCCTACGATAGGAATCCCAACCAACACTCCATAAACTCGAAAGCCGAAACAAAGTAAGAAAAGTGACCAGTACGTATGGCCTCATAAATGTTAGACTAAACCAATGGGCAGCGATACGATTATATTTGCAAGCATTATGCGTCTGACTGATGTAATATTCACTTCCCGGAGAAGTGTTGGATTCGCAGCTACTACACACTGTGCTAGCGCGTACGTGCTGTAAAAATAACACCGGTGTACGGTCTGTCAGACCATTTAATAGCATACACAGTCGCATTAATTCTGTAGGAGTAACTAAATAATACACATCACATATTTACAAATTATTTAGGATGAAAATCGTTTCCCAACGTTATTTCCGAAATTTATACGACAGTATACCCTGTGTTATGTATTAAGCTGTTTTTCCTGATAATAATACGAAACAAGCGATTATTCAGCCCGCGGAGCTGGATATAAATAAAGAATACTACAAAGTGAAAGATCAATGGTTCGTACGTCAAGTGGTCCAAGACAACAGCACGTTAGGCGGTCTCTCTTCGGCATCACAATCCAGGCCCGAGATTCGCTTGTTTGGTAATAATATCCGCGCAAACAATAGCATCAAGAAAAAAAACAGTTGAATAGATAACATACTGCATGGAATAGTGTGTGATATATGGGACACGATTTGAAATCAGTTATATAACAGCTGCTAAATTTGAATGGATTTCATAATTTTAGGATATTTAGTCAAAGAAACGGTGATGTAACAACCGAATTAATCATCACTGCTGAGTATATCATTACATTCTAGTCTTTAAAAATGTGTAATTTTCGTTGTGATTTCTTGTCTTAATTCAAGAAATGTGCAAATCGGCGTATGATGGTGATTCTAGTCTGGAATCTTAATACGATTGTGTGAACTTAAAAAAATATCATCTAAATTGATGGACGCTGGCAACAAAAATGGCGTGTGTCATCGATTGAAATGCACATCCAAGTCAACAGAATCACCCCCTGCCGTTTTCGTCGTAAGTGAAAAACGTGACCAAGGAAGTAAAAAGAACGGATTTTGTAAAAATGGGTCAATTAAAGCTGCTCGTTTAGCGAGTAAAATGCCGTTTCAAATTTTAACGCGAATGGTCGATCGACAGACGGAGCATTTTATCGAGAATCTTAGACGTATCTAAAAGGAATATGCGTCCATTCAATTAATGTGTTTAGCCGTGATACTTTACAACTGAGAAACTAGATTCATACGTAACAGCACTACCCTTGGGTGTATAAGGAAATGAGAGTCATATAGTAATAAAAAATCGAACAAAGACAGTTCTATCAAGACCTTCACTAGAAAGTCACAAAAAGTACAATCACCTTAAATACAATGCGCTAATTTACGCGTTTAACAATAGAAATTATGTTTGTAACTGAAGCCATACGTATATATATATATATATATATATATATATATATATATATATATATATATATATATAATGTCGTTGAAAACCCCGTATAAGATGCTAATATTTATTTTATTAAAAAGTATTACTTTTTTTATTGACTTTTATCTTAATTTGGGAAAAGTAGTTAGCGTATTATTACGGTAAGTTACTGAACACTTGATTGACGTTGCTAATAGGAAAACTTCCATTGAGAATAATCGAAATTTTGTGAGCGAAAAAATTCTCAAAATGTAATTATTATTATTATTTGTTAGTTATGCTTCCTTGGGCATCTTCTCTTCAACTATGTTCTCAATTCAACTGTTAAAAAAATTAAACCGTCAGAACAGTATCAGTATCCAGATCAAATTCTGTCAAATATTTCATTTGACAGCTCCCAAAAGTGCCTCCTCAATTTATCCCTCTTACCACATTCTCTGAATTTATCAAACCTCATCTTAAACAGATACACGCTATTGCTGTTATTAATCCGATCTGGCAACTTATTCTAAAAACATATCAGTCAGTGAGCAAAAGACTGAACTGGTTAACAGATTTAGTTTTTGAAAACGTGACAATAACTTTCCAAATCTAGCAGAAATACTAAGAAAATGCCCACCATAGTTAGAGATGTCATTAATTATCTTGAAAGTCTCAATCATAATTGCCGTAAAATAATTTCTCCAAATGTAATTGCCGTAATATAAGTTTCTCTCCGCTCGTCGGTATCTATCTATATTTCTCCCTCTCTGTTTAGCTATCTAGTCTGTCAAATATTTATATATTATTCCCATTTCTCACATTAATTCCTGATGAAGAACGCAGGGCATTTGAAATATTGAATAATAATTGAAAAAAATTAAACAACACACTTTTATGCTTAAACCACCACCGATCATGTTCACAATTTATATATATATATATATATATAATCCAGGTCAAACATCCACAGGATAGTAATCCAAAGAATTTCAACCGGGTTTATTAAAAGTGCTCAATATCAAATGAAACTTTTATATATAATTATTTTATTCACACAGACATGTACAAAATCTGCGACACTTGCACGTCGATGTTATCGATCAACAGCTATTATGAAGTGAGATCTAATCAGCGGAGTTAGAATCCGATCTTAACCGTAGATCTTATTTGGAAAGGATCTCTCTCTCTCTTTCTCTCTCTCTCTCTCTCTCTCTCTCTCTCTCTCTCTCTATATATATATATATATATATATATATATATATATATATATATATATATATAATTTGTATATGTATATATAAGATTTCACATATTTATTTATATATATATATTGAGAGAGAGAGAAGTATAAAAAGATTTATGGCATGCCAAGTACGCTACACAGGAAGGTTTATATTATATTCCTCAGGGAGATCATGAGGTCACTTAAATTATATATATATATATATATATATATATATATATATACATTAAAAAGAATGCGCGGAAATCTCTCAAAGTCCCTTTCGACTATCATCTCGTCAGGAGTAAACCAGTAGTTTTATAATCAATAATATCGTCGTAAGAAAGAATTAGATTTATTAACCTTTCTGTCGCTTTTTTACATTCTTGTCTTAAACAGGATGTGGCTCCTCTTTATATTTCAAGGCGTATTGCTGCGTCTAACGTTAGACCCAGTTTTTCTATTGAACGTGCATTTATGCGTGATGACATTAATAAGTTGTCTGAAAAGCGTGAATATCTTATTAGTATTCGTCATCGTCTCTGGTTTGTAGTCAAAGGCTTTTTGTCTTTTTTGATTTCTTCCATTTCTGCAAGTATTTGTCTATTGGTGATGAATTTGCCAAGCAACATGCTTCTATAAAATATAATAAACAACTTGTTCGAAGGCGATATAGGTGTGAAATAAATAATGGGAGCAAACATATTTTTAATTTTTCGAACACTGTATTAACAGATATCGAAATTAAAGTTTTGTCTAAGGGGTTAGAGTTTTGTATTCCCCCTACCCACATTAAGAAACAGAAAACCCTCGCTTCTTTCGAGGTTTTGTTTTCTCAAATTAGACATCACTCACCTAGTTCTTTAGATAATGTTTCTAGAATGAAATCTAGGTTGTTTGACTTGGCACACCAATACAGTAACGCCTCCATTGACCACATTGACTTTTTTGGAATAAAACACAATTTCAAACCATAAAAGCGTTAACATCTAATGCAGACATTTACATTTGCAAACCAGATAAAGGTGCGGGGGCTGTGGTATTGGATCGTAGTGACTACGTTAACAAAATGTTTTCTATTCTTAACGATACTACTAAATTCTGTAGACTTAGCCCTGTCGAGTCTGCAGATAATAGTTGTAAGAACTAGATCAAGATGCAGAAGCGTCTTCTTTCTTTATTTAAAAGGAAGGTTTTTTCGAAGGAGGTCTATGATAGGATCAGACTCTCTTGGTCATTGCGACCTACATCATATGGTTTTCCTAAAATACACAAGGAAGGGGTGCCACTGAGACCTATATTATCTATGATAGGGTCCGCCCAACATTCTTTGGCTCAGTGGCTTCTAAGAATCCTGCAACCTGTGCGTGATCTATACACGACGTATTGCATCCCTGATTCCTATCAGTTTATTGAAGGTCAACGTGGGTTACGTCTGGATTCTGAGACATCATTTATGTGCTCTTTTGATGTATCTAGTCTTTTTACTAATGCACCTTTAGATGAGACTATAACTATTTGTGCCGGCGCTCTCTATGAAGGTTGCCTGACCCCCCTTGTTTCCCTAGGGAGATCCTCATAGAATTGATACTTCTATGCACTAAATCAGTCGAGTTCAGGTTCGAAAATATAATGTATAGTAAGGTCGACGGGGTCTCAATGGGTAGTCCATTGGCCCCTACTTTAGCTGATATCTTCGTCGGATATTACGAATCCGTTTCATTTAGATCTGTAAAGATGCCCACTACTTATGTTAGATATGTGGATGACACTTTTGCGATGTTTTCTTTGCAGAGTAAAGCACTGGCATTCTTTCATAAGTTAAATTCTATTCATGAGGCTCTTAAGTTTACGATGGAAACTTAGAAGGATAATTGTCTTCCTTTCTTGGATGTTCTTGTTGAACGTTCAAGAGGTGGGTTTCTCACTTCCATCTACAGGAAGCCTACTTTTACTGACTTGTATGTAAACTTGTATTCTTTTGTGCCTAAGTCTAGAAAGGTAGGCTTAATTTATACGTTGGTACATAGAGCCCTCGTAATTTGTTCTCCAAGTAGATTAGAGTGTGAACTTAATAAGATCAGGGATATATTCATTGATAATGGTTATCCTGAGGACCTTATCAATGATTGCATTAATAAAAAGGTTTCTGACTTTAAATCCCCCCAAATATTTGGGCCTGTAAAATGCCCCATTTATTCGAAATTTCCTTTGGATAGAGGAAACAGTAATAAACTAGGTAAACAGGTTGTTGATAGCATTAGTAAGTGTTTCTACTGTGTTTCCTTACGATTAGTTTATGCTAATAGACCTGCTTTTCCTTCCTTTCGCAAGGATAGTGTGCCCTATACAAATTACAGTAATATTGTATACCAATTAAAATGCACATGTCATGCTGGCTATATAGGGCGCCCTACCTTGCATTTGCAGACCAGCATAAACCAGCACATATCATCAAAGATACGCCAGGGAAGGGTAGGATCCTTTTGTTACCCCACCTCTAATTCTTTGGACTCTGCTATTAGCCAGCATTTGATTGAAACCCCAAGTTCTGCCAGTAGCTATATAAAATAGAGCGTTTTGAGGTATCGCATAGAGCAGATTCCAAGAA
Organism: Sepiola atlantica; assembly: GCA_963556195.1. Classification (NCBI taxonomy): domain Eukaryota; kingdom Metazoa; phylum Mollusca; class Cephalopoda; order Sepiida; family Sepiolidae; genus Sepiola; species Sepiola atlantica. The sequence goes on from OY744519.1 coordinate 2,260,668, forward strand.
CCATTGGAAAATATTGGAATCTGTCTTTATTGCTATTAGCAAACCTCTCTTAAGTCGGCAGAAGGAATTTGTCAGATCGCCAAATCTCTTTGGGGAACTTTAGACTCCCTCCCTCCTTTTGCCCCTTACGTAGTGCTTTTTAATCGTTTTTTAAACGAAATCATTAAATTCACTTCTTTTAATCGCTTTATCGTTAATGTTGGCACATTCTATCCTCCCGTTTGCTCTTTCTTCCGACGATATTATTGATTATAAAACTATCGATTTTCTCCTGACGAGATGATAGTCGAAAGGGCCTTTAATAGATTTCCGCGCATTCTTTTTAAATGTATTTATAAGTTTTGTACCTCTAAATATTTATTTATATGTATATATATATATATATATATATATATATATATATATATATATATATATATATATATATTAGTACTTCATGTATCCACCTAAAATATTATAAGGAGATATAATTTTTTATGTATCAGTTTTCAGTATTTACTTCAACAGTGCTCGATATGTAAGTAGAGCTAGGTAGTAAGCACGGGAGCCTCTGTGTAGCTTGATTGCCATATATATTTTCATTGCTTACTACTATATATATATATATATATATATATATATATATATATATATATATATATATATATACATTTTTCGTGGTACAAAATTTTATAACGGCGAGGAATACGAACGTTTGAGACATTTTTGTGAGGGTAGAATGAAATTAAACAAGTATAAAAACGAGAAGAAAAGGATTAAATATATATATATATATATATAGCGTGTGTAGTAACCGCAAGAGCTTTAAACCCAAGGCATATTACACAATCCTAAGTTTCTAATATATAATTCCAGAGCCATTTGAAATTGAGTTTATTTTTGTCAAAACGTAATAGCTCGTATTAAGTAAATTGTGTTTATTCCTTAAGACAGCTGTTTACTTATCTCCACCATAAGACGTTTGATTCTTGTAGACGAATCTTCAGAAATGCAGAAACAAACGACTTTCAGCAAACGCAACTGTTTCTTGCGAGGCAGGTGCTTAAAAAACTTTATAGTGACCATCATAGATTCCAGTGCGTCAGTTATTTTCTAGAAAAAAACTATTTTTTCCACCTTTAAAAAAAATATTTTTTGTAATATTTTCATGTTATTGTGTTATGTTCATTTATTTAACTTTTTGAAACAATTCCTTAGACTCATCTATTAACATCGTAAAAACTGCTGACTTAGTTATAGTTGCTGGGGAAACATAACTAAATGTAAAAAATGTAAAAAAATGTAAAAAATGGTGAAGTAAAAACATATTTATTCTGAGTTGCGACGAAAATCTATTATCCAAGTCAGACACAAGTATTTTGCAGCGTCTGCAGAATAAACGCCCTCCTTTGAAAATTTTATTAAATTGCCATTGTCCATTCATAAATTCTATTGACATTTTTTAATAAATAATGAATGTGAATCGCTGTAAGACGCCTTCGCTTGTGTCGTTTACTTTCGATTCAAAACATCTCGATGTTTTATAGAGAAGATGAACAGACGAAATTAACAATGGCAAATAACACAGAAATCAGATATCGTTACGATGCGTCTATTTAATCTACGCGTTTAGCGATAGAAATGATATTTGAAACGGAAGCAGTCAGACCGAAAAAAAATGCTACTTCTAAATTAATCCTAGCAGATCGACGAATAACACATTTTTAACTTACTAGCAAATATATGCTCTCTCTAATCGCATATTTTTGTTAAGCTTTGGGTATTATATATTTGTAACAAAACTACATACAAGTTAAAGAAATATAATTTTCATCGGGCTATCAAAATAATTTAATGTCACAGAAGAACGCAGCCCCACAATATTTTTTTATAAATAAAATGAAGTAAAACCTATTTTCTTATTCATAGATATAAAAATAAACGCAAACACGACATTTTTTTTAATAAATATAATTAAGTAAAACGTATTTTCCTTTTTATAGATTTCAAGCGCGTAATAAAGTAATAGGGAATTACAACATGGCCGCCAGCGATTCAGGCATCGCATGAAAGTTTGATTTTCAAGGATTTAAAAAAAATAAATTAGAATTATATTTCGGGATAATAAATACAATTGAAAACTAATTAATAAATTTCATCCTAAATGTGTGCGAAAATCAAACGAAATAAAGATATTCAAAAATCCCTATAGTAAAATTGAACGCCGAACGGAAATGTCTATTTCGTCTCTTCAGTCTCTATTTAGTAATTTGAAAAGTTTTTTGTTTTTTTTAAATTTCAAATATAAAGGAAGATGTAATACATGGGATGATTCTCCAAAACACTTTAAAAACGGAGGAGGTAATTCCTGGGAGGACGGTCTGATGACAACAGAATCGATACGTACTTATACATTTCGATTAAAACGAGTTTTTTTTCATTCATTAAAAAGTGTCTTGTCACATAAGAATATTTTTATTGCCCTTTGGCTTTAGGTTAATATCAAAGTGTAGTATCTGTTCTCTAAATTTTACTGTGACAGACCAACGAAAACGCTATTTAAAAATTATTTGTAACAGGGCAACATAAGTCTCTCTTAAAACTTTAGTGACAGACCGACGAAATGCTATTTTTAACATAAGCGTGACGGCCCGACAAAAATGGCATAATGACAGACAGATAACAATGGTAATTCAAACTTTTTGCATGACAGACTGATAAAAATGTGATTTCAATCTTAATCCTGAAAGATCGTGGAAAATGCTATTTCAAACTCACGCGTGACCGAACGACGAACATGCTATTTAGACTGAGGCGATAAAAATATTTTCTCAAACACAACCGTGACAGACCAATGAAAATCCTATTTCCAACTTAAGTTTCACTGACGCACGAAAATTGTATTTAAAACATAAGCGTGACAGACCGACAAAATTCTTACTGCTAATTTAAGCAATATCTGACAGACAACAGGAAACGTTATTTAAAACTTAAGACTCACAGGTCGACACAAATGCTATTTCAAACTTAAGCGTGACAGACCAACGAAGATATTATTTCAGACCATAAACTGAAGAAAATTTTATTTCTAATTTAAACGTGACAGACTGTCATCAGAAGATCAAATTTGAGATCCTTGAACGCATTTCAAATAAAATGCGTCTATCAAATCTTCCCGTTGAGCGATGAAATTGCTATTCACAACAAAAGCGTGACAGACGAACGAATCGACAGACAAAGCCTTGTATGGATGTCAGAGGACGCATCTGCAAATTGTTTATATAAGATGGTTTGAAATGAATTCTTGATGGTATTTTTCGACTTGAAATGAATTTATTTTTGTTTGTTGGTAGCTTTTTCACCGTTTTCTCTTGTGATCCTCAGATTCGATCGAATGAAAAGAAAACCATATTTCCATTTTCTTCTCAGTGGGAGACTCGAGATGTAAACATTCGTTAAGTCACAAGATTCGTTCGATAGAAGATTTATTGTTGTTGTTCTTCTATGGTCAGCAGTACCAACCAGCGAACACCATAAACGAGCCCAAGCAAACTTGTGTGGACCATACCGTGAACTTCGTAAAATAGTCAGGCCTGCTCGCTGGAAAGTGACGTCATCCTAGTAGGTGCAAGCAAGCAATATATGTCGAACAATTACACTGTCGATAATGAATACGCGCTTCTTTTGGGCCCTTTTTTACTTCTGATTTAACATGTTGTTGAACAAGAGTATATAGAGACGCTATTAACAGTGATAACATAGAAAAAAGGTACTGCGCATGTGTGTCAATTTTTTCCAGAGAAAAATTGTGTCATTAATGCTCACCAATTCTTTAAATACTAACTTTGCGTGATTAACACAAATAACCATTGCTCCGATGGACTAGCTGCTCTAGTGCCCCCTACACGCAAATATACTAGAACAACCCGACAATCAGCTAGGTCCCATCCATTTAATGTGGAGGTCCCCAGATGTCAAAGAGCCTTCTACTCCAGCAGCTTCTTTTCTCGTGCTGCCGGCCTCTGGAACTCCCTTCCTGCTCCCTTTTCCCCAGACGTTACTGGCATGAAGAGGTTTAAAACTAATGTAAACAGACATCTGGCAGCACAGCTCTCAACTTAGGATGACACCCTAAACCTACTACCTAAGTCTCAGTAGTCCCTTACGTCTACGGTGGCGTCCTGCCTTGTTTGGGGTAAAATATCTTTAATATATATATATATATATATATATATATATATATATATATATATATTATTGTTATTGTTACCCACGTCGAGTTCTAACACAGGTCATCAGCAGTGACTTAGGACTTATATTAACTAGTAGTGTTCCTTGGAGTCTGAGTGTAAACAAGTCTCTCCAGATTTCCAATTCTTTCTGCATGTTTTGATGACTATGAAAATCATTTTAAGTCATCACAGGATGATGTTCTATTGATTGCTCGCTGACACCGACAATTGTCACTCTCTGCAATATTCTTGTCATCTCTAGAATTCTAGTATTCTCTGCGGTTTTCTATGGGGTTTTGGATGGTCTTCTTCAAATTCGGTATTTTGATCTTGACTCTTCATAGCCATTTCGTGTGGTACACTGGAGGCTGGTGCCACTACATGTATGTGTGTATTTAGGGGAATCAGGGTTGTAAGATTATGCTATTTCTGGAATATTCCATGCTCTTTGATTCGCCAATGGCCTTTTTACATGTTTGTTGTAGTCTTATGTTAACTGACCTGTTGTCAGTCGTCGTCACCTTGTTTTGCAGAGAATTTTCCTATGATTATTATCTCTACTCACTAGGAGTTATCACATAAGTCATCGTCAGTGATAGCTCATTGACAACAACCGGTGGTATTCCCTGGAGTCTGAGTGACAACAATTCTCCCCAGATTTCCATTATTCCCCTACATCTTTTCGATAACAAACGTAAATAACCGTGCGTTATTGCAATCGCCGCTTACTATTTATTTATCGCTGGCAAGGACCATTGGCTTTCTAGGAATTTGGGTGGCAATAAGCCTCGCAAATGTTTCAGCCCTCTCTGCATTCTTCTAGTGGAGGTCGGGTTAGTGCTGTCCCCCTCGGTCTTTCCATCCTAACCCGACACTCTATGACTATTTTGTGTGTCATTACTTTTTCTTTTTGTTTTTGTTATGGCAGCATATATTTCTTGCAGTGTCTCTTCCTTGGTTCGTGCGGTGTGTTCTCCCCGTGGTTTTGTTTTCGTCTTTATTATAACCTCCATGTGACATGTCATCGTTCATAGCTTATACGGGTGGGTTTCCGCATTCGAAGATTTTTTCTTAAGATTTACAGCTGTTTTGATCATCGCCTTCAATTGTATAGTCTTAATGATTCTTTTGATTCCAATTTCTCCCAGTCTTTTATCCAAATTTGTTTAGACTATTGCTAGTGCTCCTACGATTATTGTTATTATATTGACTTTCTTTAAAGTCCAGATCCCTTACAGTGACAAGTTTTGTGTATTTGCTTCGTATTTTCGTCTCCTTGCTCTTCACTGTGTTATCTGATCGCGCGGCAAAATCTACGATTTTGAAATATTTTTACTTTTTGTCTGTTTGCACTTCTATATACTAGCGGATTATTATTATTATTTGTACTCACTAGGAGGTCTCCCACAGGTCATCAGTAATGGCTCACCGACAACCAGTGGTATTTCCTGGAGTCTGAGTGACAAAAAGTCTCCCCAGATTTTCAGTATTCTCCACCTCTTTTCGATAGCCACCGCAAATTACCTTGCAGTATCGCAACTCCCGTTTACACCTGATTTCTTGCGATGAGCCTCCCCATAGGCCCAGCACTCTCTGCCCTTCCAGTAGAGGTCTGGTTTGTGCTGTCCCTCCTCTGTCTTCTCATCCTCCTTGATCATATTTTGTGTGGCGTCAGCCTCGGCTGGTACTATTTATTATTTACTTTTTCTTTTTGTTAACAATTTTTTAAAAATATTTTTTTGAGGGAAAAAGGCAGAACGAGGGAGCTTATGGTGTTTTTGCTATTTCTGTTCATTGGTTACTTTTTGTGTCGTATCGACTGAGGCGGGTGTAATGTATTTGGGGGGGGGGCTTATGAAGTGATACTTCTTGCATTTGATGTTCCTAGGTTTGTGATGTGGTGTTTTTTGTGGTTTTGTTTTCTTCCTGTTGTAGATTCCATATGACCTTTCGTAGCTTATGCGGGTTGGTTTCCGCATTCAAGGAGTGTTCTTAAGATTGCAGCTGTTTTGCTCATTTCCATCCTTTGTGTAATTTAAATAATCACTTTGATTCCAATTTCTCCCAGTCTTTTTTTTTTTAGCTTTTTGGGGGATTGTTCCTAGTGCTCCTACGATTATTGGTATTATGCTGACTTTCTTCATGCTCTATATTCCTTTCAGTTCTCTGGCTAGTTCACTGTATTTTCTTCATTTTTCCGTTTCTTTTTATCTTCACTTTTTGGTCAGCTAGAATGGCGATGTCTACGATTTGAGAAAGATTTTTCATTCTTGTTGATTATTATAACACCCGGTAACTTTGCTTGCATAAGTTTGTCTGTTTGTATATCCATATCCCAGATAATTTTGTGTTTTTCGTTTTCCAGTACTGTTTCTGGTTTATGCTTGTACCATTTGTTTGCGTATTCGGAATTCAATTGTTTGTGCAGTTCCCGGTGTACTGCTTTCCCCACACACTAATGTCTGTTCTTGTATTCTTTTTATGGTCGTTTGATACATTTTATTATTATATGATTTACTGTTTCGTTGCTTTGTCCACACAGTCTGCATTTACTGTTTTTTCTGGGTGTTATCTATTTTAGCTTTAATGTTGTTTGTCTTAATTGCATTGTTCTGTGAAACTATCAATAAAGATTATGTTTCTCTGTTGGAGTGCCATTTTCTTAGCCATTCCCAGCTATTTTTGTTGGTTTATTCTCTTGTCAGTTGCTGAAGCGTCCATCTAGTTGTTTTTCTTCCCACTTTTATTTTCTTGTCGTTTTGTATCTGGTTTCGGTGTTTCCAAAGTTGCTTGTTGGAACAGTGTATTTAACTGTGGTGATTAGCCTTTCCGTTATGTATTTCTCCTGCTCTTTTTGTGAGTCTTCCACACAATCCTCTATACTTACCAGTCCCTCTCCCCCTTCGTTTCTTTTCGTGTAGAGTATGTCCTCATCGTCTTTTTGATGCAGTGCGTTATGCATGTTCATTAATCTTCTAGTCTTCTGGCCAAGGTGCATGAGTTCTTCTTTGGTTCAGCTTATGAATTGTCTAGAGTATCTTATTAGTGCTACTGCCAAGGTGTTTATTCCCTTTACCAGATTCCTCCTATATAATTTGGTTTCTAGAAGTTTTCTTGTTCTTTGTAAATATTTTTTTTCACATCCTCCACTTTCATTTTTGTAGATTTGATGGTGTCTGCTTCCAGAACTCTAAGATGTTAGTTATCCTGTTCGCCTAGCGCCCTCATTTCCTCTTGGTTGGGTAGTTCCATGCCCTCTGTTGTCTCCAATGTTTGCTCTGGCCCTTTGTTCAACTCCCAATTGAACTATATTTTCAAAAGCCGATGTCCTGTATCATAGATTAAAAGTGGAGATCACCATTCTTGACGGCCACTAACGGTTCTCTTGCCTTAAGTAAATTATATCCGTACAACATCACTCGTTAATCATTTAACGACAACTTTTATCTTTCAACTATCCAACGTTATGAGGAAATTTTCGCTTTCGCCTACAAGACTTCTCGACCCATTCTTAGGGAGCATATATATACATAATTAATTTTTACCCCGTCGTAAGGGTTAGGGTCAGAGTCAAGGTTAACGTTAAAGTTATGGTTAGGGTTAGAGTTGCGATCAAAGTTAGCTCGGGTGCTAATCTGAAGAAGTACTACTTATATTTTATAAATATAGACACTTCCCTTCATAGGGTTTTACACTGGTGAAAGGAAACCGTGTTTAACTCTTAGCATTTATGTAATGCTCCCACGTAAAAAATATATTTGAATACGCTAAATTGTCAATGCCGCCCCAGACAACAACAACAACAACAACAACAACAACAACATGATACCATTTGTCTACGACATATCTCTCCTCTGCTACTAGTGAGCTTTCGTGGTAATAGTAACTGGCGTCCCGGTTTGAATTCAGTCATGCGAAACCCGTGCATATATAGTCATCAACATATACACAATATGTATTTCTATTTTAGGTTTTAATTTTTAAATTGTCAATTTTTGTTTAGTTTTTGTTTATTTATGTATTTATCGTTAGCCAAAGGTACATTTTATTCTGTGCGAGCAGTTGTTTGCTATCTCACTTCTACTCTTTAATAGATTTCGAGCGTCTTTAAAATTTAGGATTTCAAATTTTTCATTCATGCATAATCTACACGGGTCGTCTAAGTTTCTACATGCAGTGGCCTGTCGCATTATTTTCCATTCAATTATTGGTGAGCGTCCATTGTCTTTGAGCTCCCAATAGTGGTTGGCTAGTGCTGTTTTAATTCGAGGTTCTCTTTTTTAAAATGTGCGTTTGTGGTCATAATATATAGTTTTAAAATCTAGGGAGGTCATACCCACGTAATACTTCTTTGTTATTCAGTATTTCGTTGGCAAATATTGTGGCTTGGTAAACAATACTTTTGGTTAGGCATTTATTTTGTAGTGGGCAAAGTGTACGATTTATGCAGTTACATCTTTTCTCTGCATTGCTAACTTTTTCATTTCTATTCGGGTGGTTACTATTGGTGTTTTGTTTATTTCTATTTCTATTGTTTATAGTTTTGTTATTCTTGTTCATTTCTCACTTTTTTATGTAATTTGTTATTTTTTCATCCTCTCTGCTGTTCTCTTTTATTATTTTGTTATTGTGTGCCTTAATTATCATTTCTAGGTTTTCACAGCAGCTGTAGGATAATTTTAGGTTATTTTTATTGAATATTTTATGCATGAGATTGGTTACGGGGAAGTGTTTTTCAATCAGATTTAGGAATTTTTTGCCCAGTTTAGTCTTTAGCATCTGGTTATAGGGTGGGGTATAGTAGATTATGTTTCTTTTACTTTTCTTTTTAATTTTGTCGTAGTTATTAGTCTCCTGTTTTTTATATTTTATTTCGGTATTATGGTAACAGCTATATTTTAGAGCTATATAGTAAATGTTGATTGATTTTTTAAAAACACTTTCGTTGCTAGAATTATTGATAAGCCTACGTTCGATAGAATTCGGAATATGTTTTATGATTGGTGGGGGTGATTAGACTTGGGGTGTACGTATCTTTGATTTGCGTTATCTTTTAGGTAGGGTTCGTAATTTATTTAAGTTTAACATGACGTCTAGAAAGTCAGTTGTTTTTATGTTTTTATGTTAGCTAGTACTTCTAATTTAGGCCTAGTTTTTTTCATTTCAATATGCATCATTTTCTTCAAGTTTTCTCCTTTGACTTTGTTGGAATCTTTTATTATTGCTAATCCATCATCTCTATGAAGACCGATATTTGTATTATGAAATATATTTGTGAGTGTACATATAATGAATAACCCAACAAGGTATGATACATCAGCAGAGTCAAGGGCACCCATGGCCAAATCAACACACACATATATATATATATATATATATATATATATATATATATATATATATAATATTATGTTTTAATAAATAATATTAAATTATGTTACCTACATACGCTAGCGTTTCGAGCTTTCGCTCTCATCAGTGCAGAGATGATAATCTCGGGCGGTCGTACGGTTCGAACCCCTGCCACAGAGTCAACCTAGACTCCGAAAGCAAACGCTGTAACCATTAGACCACGGAACATTTTTATAACATTTTTATAACTTGGCGATGGCTTTACGTGTCGGGTTCGATTTCTGTCCGAGCTACTGCATCACTGTAACTAATATTTTGGAAAACGTATTCATCGATATACACTCCATTCAGCTTTGGACTAGGATCGATTATCGGTCCTTAGCTGTGCACGTATTCTAGACCACTGTTACTCTGCTAGTCTGGAGATTATTTCAAGCTATCTTAAACTTCTTTCCCTGGACTAAACCAATTTCAGTTCTGGAGAAGTGCGACGTAGGAATGTAGAATGTTTGCGTCACTATAAAATACTTTTTTGTTTTAATATATTGAAAAGTAACGTCTCGTTTAAAGGAATCGATTTTAATACACTAATTTGTTCAGCGAATAGAACTTTATTGTTTATGGAAAACGGAAGTAACGTGTTAAAATATGTGTCTTCTCATCCAAATCTTGTTCGTTACGTGATCACAATCTGAAAATTGATAGCAAAGAGAATATTCAAACGAAAGGATTTTTAAAAAAATAAAAGTATAAAATAATTAATCATAATAAAATATCGATACTGCAATGAGAAATATCTAGAAATACTTGAAAGACTGATAATTCAGATACTTATTGGCGGTTATTTCTCTCTGTATTTAAATAGTACGTCATCACATGAACACTTGTCGCATTAATGTTATCTACTCTCATACATAGACGGTTGGGTGGGTCTAGATGTACATATTCCAATGACAACTTCTATCATTCAGAATCATTGTGTTAGCATCTTCTTTAAATTCACGAATAATCCTATGGAGCTTATAAGAGTGTATGACTTGCTAGCCACCCACTTCTACATCATGTAATGACAAGCGCAGAACTGTTCTATTCAAAGAATTAAATTTAACAATCCCCGGAAACTAGTACTCTTCAAGTATATATATATATATATATATATATATATATATATATATATATGTTAGCTTCAATCCAATTATTTAGAATTTTATTCTAGTTTATATCGCTGAATCTATCATATCACTTGTAAAAATAATTTGTCTGTCCAAATGTTTTTGACTGACAATCTTTATATAATAGTGAAGAACACTCTCCAACCCCACTAGACCCCATTCTCTCTTAGAAAAAATATTCTAATTCAAATTTATGTTTTTCTCCTTACCCCTTTTCCACGAACGCTATAACAGACAACAATTTATTGTTCTTTATACACTTAAGTCTTGGAAAAGATCAATGATACCACCTCGTTTTTCTAAATACGTTGTCTCTTTGCACATAGGTGTGTGAATTAAAGGAGAATCAGCGATATGTGTAGGTTTACACTAGTTACATGTACGCACATCATCATACCAATGGATATACTCCCTTTCTCTTGTGCTACCACATACTACACAAAGGCATACACATCTCTTACCACACCGAAGAAGGTCGCAGTAAGAGGCCGAAAATTCTGTTCGTTAAAATATATTTTGTGTTTAAATACGTCAACAAATAAGAAATAAAATGAGCATTCTTATATTTTTCAAAATAATTTTTAAATATCTATATATCAATATCTATATATTTATATATCTATCCATATGTATATATATATATATATATATATATATATATATATATATATATATATATGTGTGTGTGTGGGTGTGTGTGTGTGTGTGTGTGTTCAATTCGGTATCCCGAAAATTAGGCTAACTGTGAATAAATTATTAAAATAAAAATATTTTTTCTAAAAACGTTTTGTCTGTTGATTTCTGGTTGCAATAAGTTTCAATTTTATTTCGTTGGCTTCCAGTAAAAAAAAAGTTCTTTTAAAACTTGTCCATTGATTTACAATACTTCTATTTTATTTTTTATCTTCCTGGAAAAAAAAAACTCGAATTTGTTTGTTGTTTTTCTCGTTGACTTCAACTTAACGTTTCACTAAAAGTCAGCCATAATGATGGTTTTGTCAGTCATTTTTATACTTCGGATGTAAGAAGGAGTTTGTGTCTTCAAAAAGTTAAGAGCTTACTTGGAATTTTAATCTTTTTTTTATTCCGTACGAATAAAGAGAAATTTAATGCCTATAAGACATCATTCTTGCATTTATTCGGTCTCTCTGTACAGGGTGTTTATGCTATCCTGACATTAGCATATTTTTCATAAAAAGTAGATCCTTACCGATTATGATAAAAAATTGGTGCATCATCTGTTCAGGCCAGTGAACACGTTCCTAGGCTTGCAAACGGGGGCGCACGCTCTATGAATAGAAGGCAGCTTTAAATAGCCAATATAAAGCCGTTTGCAATGAGGAAATCATGAAAAGGATAAACAAAAGCAAGACTCAAGGTCGGTACGCAGAATAATAAGAGCCTCTTAACCTGTTTACCCAAACAATCAAGAAGATATAAGCAATTGTGTAAACTTTCATGCCTGTAGTCATCACACAGGCTAACCAAAGACAGCCATCAGAGCTTGATAATCAAATGGCATAGCCCTCTATTTCCAACATGCGCAGCGACACCAAAATGAAATATCAGATGACTAAAACCGAAGCCACAGAAGAAAATCTTTTTTAAGCAATATTGTTAACCTTCTTACCAGTGGAAGTGGTACTCCATATATATATGCTCCCTTATTGGATTGCTTTCTTCTGAAAAACACGTCAGCTGCCATCAGCTTATAATGCATTGGTTTTCTTGTTAAGACAATTAAAAAGCTTTACAATTAGATTTTGCAAATGCCGAATGATAGCTTATATATATATATATATATATATATATATATATATATATATATATATTTGTGTTATAGTGGAATAATTCCAGGAGGAAATCCGGGTATGAGAGCTCAATGTAGTAAACAGAGCAATAATAAAATATAATAACACGAAATCACATAATTGTCGATGCAATAATTTATTTCAACCGTTCGGTTTTTTCAAGCATCACTCAGACAATTACATTTTTGAGACTCAAAAATGTAATTGTCTGAGTGATGCTTGAAAAAACCGAACGGTTGAAATAAATTATTGCATCGACAATTATGTGATTTCGTGTTATTATATTTTATATATATATATATATATATTAAATCACACCGACTGTTTTTGCTTGATAAGACTTTTTTATTTGGTCAATTTTCCAAATGTGTTTCGATAAAAATTGTGTGTGTAAGTTCCGCGCGTGTCTTGTTCTATTTTCTTTCCATTTTTCGCGAGTAATATCTGAGGAACAAATGTAATATATAAGTTTCAATGCTCCATTAGACAATGTATAACTGACAATAATAACTAATTCTTTCATCAGTTTCACTATCACAACACTTTCCCGAAGACTAACCTTACATCTCTCCGACCGTAGCTCTATTTGCCAACACTTACAAACACATGACTGACCCCTTCTTATTATAGACACATATAAGTTAACAATACTAAAGTAATACACCACGATACTAACATTACACATAAAAAAACCTAACATCAATCAATAATGTGAATTTCCAAACTAGTCACAACATTTTAAAGTGTCAAACATTATGATTAACGTTTTAATGAAACGTTTAGTATTTATTAACGGAATATAATTAACATATTACTTGATTAGAAATATTAGTGCAAATGTATTATTTCGTGTAATTTACGTAGGCAAGACAACTAATTAATACTTAATAAACGGTGTTGTCAAATTAGTTTTTAATTTTTAAAACATGAAAATGTTTCTTTAAAATATTTGCCTGATTAAATATTCATTCTTACAATAAGTTTATTTTTTCAGGTCTTCATCGAATTGAAAGACTAGAATCAGTTTTACAGCATGGAAATATCTTTTAATTTATAAACACAAGTTTTATTCTTTTTATGAACATTTCATTATGATTAGGTTTAGCTGTTTTCTCTGTTTATGAATAATTTGATAAGCTTATTTCTGAAACAAATAAATGTTTCTTGCTTTTTTAACTTAAATAAATCAAACATTAAAAGTAAATCAAACATGAAAATTTACAAATTCAGTAAAGTAACACAAAATGAATAATTCAAAATAATTAATTAATAGAACATTCGTTGAAATAAAAAAAACTGTGTACTTTTTTGCTTTTTCTGTTTGTTTTACAAAACGAACAGTTTATTTAATGTATAATAAACAATTGTAATATATTAAAACAGTCATGTTTTAGGGGGAAATTTTTGATGAAGCATATATATAGAGAAAAAGGGAACGATAAAATTAAGAATAAATAACACTAAACATTAATTTATTATGAAGTGATGAAAATAGTCATGCAAATGAGGACTTTACTGTTCTGTCTTTGAGACATTTGTCTCTACAATATATACAGTATTTCGAAATACTATTTGTATTATTGATTCCAATTACAGTGAAAAGTTCTGATAGTAATATGAGAGTGATAAATGAAAAAAGTCGATTTTGCTTACACATACACCCCCCCCACACACATTCCAACTTACTTTTTCCCCTTCAGTCTTGACCTGTTCAAATACCTCCTTCCTCCCTCTCCTCCACCCCTCCACTCTATCACTCATTGCCATTCACATTATTCCTGCACATCCTTACTGAACAAAAACTCATGCCAGATCATAGATAACATTTATTTTTATCTCTGACCTTAATGACACTCTCCCACTTACTCACACCCATCCTCTTTCTCCATGAATCTTTACTTTTTCTAACTCATTCCTTTTTTCCCTCACATTTTTAACACAGCAAGCCGATGAAACTTTCTCATTTTCCAAATATTTCAAATATTTAATACCCTATCACAACAAATCTCTCTTCTCCCCCTAACCCATTCCCCCTCTCAACCACGTCTTTCCTACCCTCACTCTTCAATACCTCCCATTCTCAAATCTCCTCATTTTCTCAAAATCTTCTCTAAGACCGTAACTTTCGTCCATCCACCAAAATCACAGGCTCCCTCCTTCTCTACCCACTCTCCATTTCTCTTCATACACCCACACAAACATTCCAACTTATTTTTCCCCTTCAGTCTTGACCGCAGCCACCTGTTTATATACCTCCTTCCTCCCTCTCCTCCACCCCTCCACTCCCTCACTCATTGCCATCCACATTATTCCTGCTCATCCCCCACCTCTTTCTCTTACTACCAGCGACAGTATCCTTGCTCACCCCATCTTTCAACTTCTTCCCTACTCATTTTCATAAACATTCATTTTTCATTCCTAATTATTGACTCTACCAAGCACGGACGTCCACCCTACTGTTTTCTCCAGTAGGGCTACTATTTTCTTCCTTTTTCCCAATATGTCAACCCTATATGTGTTTTTGTACTTGCATGACATTTTTCTTTATATTATCATCCCGATGAAGTATTATAAATAAAGACGAAACGTTGATGTACACATAATAAAACATCCATTTTTTGGTTTTCCTTTTTCATTTTCCCATATATATATATATATATATATATATATATATATATATATATATATATAGAGAGAGAGAGAGAGAGAGAGAGAGAGAGAGAAAGAGAGGGAGAGAGAGAGGGAGAGAGAGATGATAGCGCAGGAGTAGAAGCGCCGACTGTCAGCTGGACGATTGAGGTTCCATCCCGGCTTGAGGCACTAATTGGTCTAGCCGCACTGAAGAGCTGTGATACAGCGAAACAATCAGTTTGTAGATGACTATATCAAGCTCTTTTTCTTGAGTAGAGCTTATTTGTAGGGATATCGCCAAATGCCACTAGCTTTAAAGCATAGCTCATTAGGTAAAACTAATTCGATCTCTCGGCACTTGACAATGTTTACATTTAATCAGTGTCGTATGGCAGCTCGACAGTTGAGTTTCAATCCCGGCTTGAAGCACTGAAGAGCTGTAATACAGCAAAACAGTCTGTATGTAAATGACTATATAGATAAATATATATTTATAAAACCAAGTAATAATATGTGTCATTTAAATAGGGAAATACCCCTATCACTGCTTGGGTAGCGATACGTAATTGAATGAAGGTTCATTTGGGTTTAATAGAAGAACAATAACAAAATCTGAGATATAATGTGCTAAAAATCACACAGAAAAGTTGACTAGGCTACGGGAAGCGTGGTCGTGGTTTCGAGCCCTTGTCAAATTCAAGCCGTGCTGACGATTAGTAAAAGTATTAAACAGATTACCTTTGTGTGTGTATAAATATATATATATATATATATATATATATATATGTGTGTGTATATATATATATGAATATATATTTACGCCAATACACTGTGAAGATGCACAAAAAAGGTCACACCCATTAGCGAATATATATATATATATATATGTACACCAACACACTGTGAATATGCACAAACAACTCACATCCATTAAATCATATATATATATATATATATATATATATCAATCGACCCAAGCATCAGATTATGCTTTTTTTCATGTCTAGCTGCTTTCCGAATGTGTTGATGCCCTGCTTATTTTCACGTGAAAAACATTAATAAAGAGAGTAAAAAAGTTCCTTTTGATTTATGATTTCCCAATTGGAGAATTGGAATATTTTTCATTGGTCCGTTTCCATTCAGTCGTCGACCCTTTCGAAATATCCGTTGATTGCTTTTGCTTTTTTGCCTTCATCGATTCGCAAAACTCTTTACAAATGTCAAACGTCTTTTATTTTTTTCTTGTTTCTCATTTCAATCGACGAAAAACGAAATACTTAGATGGCAATCCGTTTTTTTAGTTGTTTTCTCTCTTTCTTTTTCAATATTAACTCGACGGTTACGCATGGGCAGGAAAAGCAATACTTTTATTGGATGTTGCGTGTAAAAACTGGAATCCTCGACTCTTTGATATTTATCCAATACTAGAAGTTCAAGCCATCGTTTGTCGGAAATGAATCCACCCAGCCTTGAACCCGATATGACCATTTCATATCGTCTAATAATTTAAACTTCATCTGTTCCCATTTATTTACGTCGTTTATTAATTTACAGCATCTTTGTACTCACCTGCTTTCACACTTATACTACTACTACTACGACTACTACTACTGCTACTACTACTGGTACTACTACTACGTTTACTCCTATTACTATTATCAGAACATGTATGGAATACTGTTGTCATATTTGAGCTGGTGAATCTCTGTCCCATATAAGGGTTTTGACAAGGTGCAGAAACGTATCTGTAATTTGATTGGCCCCACCCTTTTTCTACTCTACATCCACTCTCCCATAGACGTTATATTGCTAGTCTCAGTCTTTTCTGTAAGTAGTATTATGACATGATGTATGCGTTCTTCTTCTTTTGTCCGAGCTCGTTTGACTCGTTGGTCAAATCACTGTTTTTATACTCAATTGTAATACAGTTTCCTATTCCAGTAGCGACTTTACAAAAACTGTAGTTTTTGTGGAATTTTCTGACTGTTTTCCTCCTCCCTATCGCCTTTGTCTTTTCAAGACTAAGGCATATGCTGTCTTTGCGATAGACATATTTCGTTATTGTTATCTTCTTACATCAAGTGGCTTCGTGCCTTGTCCGGAGCGATTTCTATAAAGAATAAAGTAAAGCTCTTCGTTTTCATCTCTATTTAAGTAATTTATTGATTAACCATCTACTACTTACCTGCTTTACTTTTCTGTTACTAGCATTACCTTAAGTCTGTTATTTTTTATTCGTGTAATTAATTTATTTTCAATAATTACTTACTCTCTTACTATTACCCAAATACAAAATGCTTGAACGTTAAGGACGAAATTTCTAAAAAAATGTTAATATAAGAGACACTCATTTCTCATAAACTGGACTTACTGGTACAAATAAAGGATATGCGATAATCACCAACCGCTGCCAAAAGAACACCTCAAAATAGATTGATTCAATACCAGACTTGCTGCTAAGATTCCCACTTAAAATTCGCACTGATTTTCTTCCCCGTGAACATTATTTTTTTAAATTATCACCTTCCCATTAAAATAGTAAACTTAGCATCTCAATACCAAAACTTAAAACCAGTAAATAAAATTATAGAAATATTAACAAATTCCAGTTGTTAAGAGAGAAGATCCGTTATTGCCAATATTTGTCACGTTCTTAAAATCTAATTGGTTTTAATTAAGTAATATTATTTATATACACAACAATAAAAATTACTGATAACCATAGAATAATGTTAAATTAATTTTTATTGTTTTATAATGCTTTCTCCATTTTCATACACGTTTGAATACTCTATCTAATTATCACCATGAAATTCGCATTCTTCATTAAATCACAACATCACCAGGAATATAATAGGCTTAAAAACTGTTTAATTCTTGAACATACTTCATTTTACTCCCTAAGACAGATTAAATCCCACATTTTTGCTTTTCCAAATGTTAGACCTAACCAAAAATAACGTAGTATTAAAAGTTCTTGTCCCAATATAGAGAACTTATATTATGATTTCTGTTACCGGTTTATAGAATAGAAGGTATTGTCACAGGTCTAATTTAAACTCAGGCGTTTCTAGCGAAAATATAAATTCATTTTTAATTCATTCATGATTATTACAGGATAACTTTAAATTAGACTTTAGATTATATTCATTGGTTATGAACTCATATTTATAAACTACAATTAACTTAATCAAAATTATTTTTTACTGAATAGCTTCACATTAGACTTACATTATACCTATTAAACTTAAACCTTTTCACGAACTCCCAAATATATATATATATATATATATATATATAGATATATATATATATATATATAGAGAGAGAGAGAGAGAGATATATATATATATATATATATATAGAGAGAGAGAGAGAGAGAAAGAGCAAGAGAAAGAGAGAGAGACAGAGAGAGAGACAGAGAGAGAGAGCGAAAGAGAGAGAGGGACTGGTGACGAGAAAATACAAAACGAACCTATTGAATCCATCGTTAACATTAGAGTACCCTTCAGACATTATTACTTAATTTCATGATAAATTGATACTCTATTACAAATTTACATTTTCCATTTTTCTATTATACGTTCAAAATTAAATCTAATAACGATGTGTACAGAGTAGTAGTTCCTCATACCGTTTTTATCAACAACGAATGAATAGCCGTTGGCAATAACTGTGACCAAAGCCTTTTAAATGATATATTTTTTAAATAATATTTTGTTTTAATTTAACATTTTAAATTCATGAATTTTTTATTTAGTTTGGATTTATTACCCTTTTTTACTTTAAAATATATTTTAGACAACACTAATTTGAACCCTCAAAACCAATAACGCCTCAGATTAAAAAAGTAGCTGTTAGCAAAACTGTGACACTCAGAATTTAAAAAAATAATTAAAAATTAAAGTTTTTTTTTATTCCTCTTTTTGGACCTTATTAGACTTTTTTGGGACTTTATTTAACATTTTAATCTCGCATATTTTTCTCTAAGACATAATTTACACGGTACTAATTTAATCCTTCAACGTAAATAACGTATCCATTCCTGGTTTATGCGAGACCCTATATTTTATCAACCAGGTTACAACAAAGCTGAAGATAGCCAGGAGGTTGACGCATTCGTAGCTTGAAACCATTGGTACTGATATTGTACTGATTTTTCGTACCGAATAATATATATATATATATATATATATATATATATATATATATATATATATATATATATATATATATATATGTGTGTGTGTGTGTGTGTGTGTGTGTTGTAAGAAAGTCAGGTGTTTTCGTTTGATGTTCAAATTAGTTTCTCGAAAGTCACGTGTGACGAGAAACAAACGTCTCAATTTTGTTTCGTTTTTTTCAATGAAGATTAACAATGTTTATTATTATGGTTATTCGGACAACTTGTCCCGTTTTCTATTTTATTCTCATAACGTTTCGACCGATATAACCTCCGATTTCCTTCAGGTTCTTTTTTTGTCGAACTCGAGTATCTTTATTTCGAAATTGGGTCTTGTTAAAAAAATGTTGTAGTAATTCCCGCTTTTAACATAAATATTCCTAGTTCAATAAAACGCATCTGAAGATAGTCGGAGGTTACATCGGCCAAAACGTTGTGACAATAACATCCGAGATTAGAACAGAAGTCCGAACCATCCGAATAATACGTATAAATTTGAATGTACCTATAGACAAGTTCTTTTTTTTAAAATTAAATCTGCAATAGCATATTCTATTGTTTTTGCTTTTATATTAGTCCCGTAGAATGGGGTCTGCAATAATATCTTTTGTCTCCACTTGGCGCGATCACAGGCTTAATTAGGGTCAGATCCAGTCAGGTTTTAGGGAGATCGTTGTGCAGGGCGTATGCCTATCTCAACTCTTGGTATTCTTCTTAGTCGCTTCCCGACGACTTCTAATTTTAAAGCAAGTTTCGCAGCAGCGTTATCGTCGGCCTTCAGATAATGTCCGAATCAGCTGAACCGCCATTCCCGGTGAGTAATGTGAGTATTATGTCTGGTGTCGCAGTTCATATGTGAAAAAGCTGGGCACTGTCATCAATGACGCCCTACGGACTGTCTTCGGATGCCTACGAGCCACTCAAACTCACCAACTGTCATTCTTTGCAGGTATTGCTCCAGCTGATATCAGACAGAAAGGATCCTTCCCTTAGGAAAATAACAATTATTTCCAAAATATGACCTAAGGGAAAGATCAGATAATAATTGTGGCTTATTAGATCTCTGCTTTTTACAGCTGTTGATCGATAATATCGACATGCCGATGTCGCAGATTATGTGCATGTATATATGAATAAAATAGTCATATATATATATATATATATATATATATATATATATATATATATATATATATATATATATATATATTTGAGGTTGACGACAACGGGGAGATGGACAACAAAGGAGGAGGCGGGAGAGAAGGAGGGACTAAAAGTATATATATGTATATATATATATATATATATATATATATATATATATACATATTTATTATTTTTTTTGATGTGTTGATATTTTTTATATTTATAATATAAAACTAAAAATAATACATTAATCACCTAAATAATAGTGTAATGGATTCGTCCAAACACTTTAAAATGCAGCAACATTTTTGTAAGTAACGGATAAATTTTATTAGACAGACGAACAGCACAGGTAAGGGAAAATTTTTTTTTTTTTTAAATAACCAATGTAAGTTCGCAAAACATTTATATGGAACAAAACGTAGATTTAGTATAAGGAACGTTTATGTGTTTGTCTTTTAAGGGAAGTGGGGTCTGATCAACTCTGCTGGGAAGCCATGAAATTAAATACAGTTTTTCATGGTAAACAACTGATGATCCCTTAAAATAGTGTTAGAAACAAACTAATATAATAACTGTAAAAAATAAATTGACTTACATGAGTGATTTTCCACTGAAAAACTTGGGACTAAAAGTTTTTTTTGTTTTTTTTAATATAGTTTTAATGGTTGAGAAACTTCCGAGACTATATATATATATATATATATATATATATATATATACATATATGATTTAGTATATGATATAGCTTAGTTATATTTAGATTTCTGTGATGTTGTTTCTGTCAAAGTTCCTTAAGTCTATTATTACAGCAGATGTTGCTGTTTTTCCCTCAATTACCCCCCACATAAATATTTAACAAGATAGGCTTTAGAAAAAATCGAAACCCCCTTCTCACCCACTCCCCTTATTTAACATATCCACATTTAGCATTAAAAATCGACTTCTATCTTATCTTTTTTTATATATTGAAGTTAAGCTGGTCCCCATCCCCGCCAATATGCGTATTTCCCGCCTGGTGGGCACCTGCTCTAATTCTAGGCTTCGCCCGAACATATTTTCTCTGGATTTGAGTTTTATGTTTTTTGTGTTTAGGTCGATATCAATTTTATATTATTTTACCATGACATTCGTTCGGTCGTATGTGAATTTGCAATAGATTTTTCTATTCCAGATAAATAGAAAGTATAAAACAAACTTGGAAGAATTTAAGTTGAAGGGTAACGAGGAACGGGGAGATATTGTGAGGAAAGACTGTTCAGAGAAAGGAACTAACAGGCATACATAAATATATCACACTATACTTTAGTTAACACCAAAAATAGTATGCGCAAACGAATTTTTATAAATACATTTGAAAATGTTACCACAATATATATATGTATATATATATATATATATATATATATATATATATATATATATATATATATATAGAGAGAGAGAGAGAGAGAGAGAGAGAGAGAGAAAGTAAGATAATACTTTAAAGATATAAAAAATATCTTAAGCCAGTAGATTATCAGGATAAAAAGAAAACTAAATATAGTGTATAGAGCAATACTATTAATTGAATACATAATACAATTAGAAACTAATCATATATATATATATATATATATATATATATATATATATATATATATATATGTACATGTATATATGTACATGTATATTGCGAGCGAATTGAGTCAGCTTTCTTTAATTTAAGCAAACATTATTAAACACAAAATAATTATATTACTTAATTCTACACATTTTAGTTTAAATGAAAATATTACATTTCAAAAATAATTAAAAGTACTCGAAGTCATCCTTACAGTAAACAACATTACATACGACTCTAGTAACTATTATTTAAATGTTTAACGTAAATACAATTGATCTGGGAGACAAACTCTGTCGCTCTGCGAGGATAAAATTGTAACTCTCTTTTCTAGAACAGACACCAGTTTGTGTTAAAGTTTATGATCTTGCTCTCACCGTACTCGTTTGGTTTGACATTTTCTTGTTCATTATATTTGTCACATGATTCGACAAAAATCGAAAGTACTCGTGATACATATAAAACATTTATTCATCTATTTCAATTTTGAAACGAAAAAGATGATTAGAAAAATCGAAAAAATCAAAACTGGATAATCAAGCCGCTAAATTCTATTGTGTGTAACACTATTTGGTTGCATATATATATATATATATCTATATACCTATATATATATATATATACATATATATATATATATATATATATATATATATATATATATATATGAAAAAAATAAAAGGCAAAAACTATGTGATTTATGTATTCATCAACGTTTCGTCTTTATTAGAAGACTTCCTCGGTATGAAGAAAGAAATGTAGAAAAATCATACATAATATTAATTTTGATTTGTCAGAAAATTTCAATGCTCCCGGATGGTTGTTGACGTAAACAAGCAGAGAATGAAAAACATGATTTGGCATATATATATATATATATATATATATATATATATATATATATATATATATATATATATATATATTGAATATTGGACTTACACCTTAAAAATTATTTCATATAACTTTAGTTAAATGTGTAGATAATATACAGTATAGCTGCAATACTGAATTAATCTTAAGTCTTCTTTAGCAATTCGTCATATAATATCTATATATATATTTATTTATATTTCATTCTACTTGCTTGTTCATTTATTAATTTTCTTTAGCTCTTCCAGGCCTGCTCTGTCTAGCGTATGTCAAAATGATAATCGTTAGAGAAGAGAAGAGAGCGTCCGTAGGTATATGGGAGGGAACTAGAGTTAATTAGTGCAGGTTTGTAGTGTTATATTATGTATGGGGCCCGATATTTGTAGATACGATTATATCAACTAGTTTGAATTATGGCTGGGGTCAAATGACGAAAATCAGCGCAGGCCAAGCAAATTCGACACCGACACAGACAACCTCGGGTCAAAGAAGGTCAGAAAACATAAATAAGGGAGGTGATTTTTGCATGAGTGTCGCACGTGTGCATCTGTGACATCATCCTTCTGCGTGAGAAACTAAGGATTTTGAGACAGAAGGGCTTTGAGAGTGAGAGCGTCAAGTCGACGATGTAGTCGCTCGCTGTATGGTCTGAATCTCTTCGAGATCCAGCAGAAATTCCCGTGCATAGTCGCATTTCACAGCGAGAAGGATGAATGAGAATAAAACGAACGAATGGATAAAATCCTTTCACAACGAAGTCCAGAATAAAAGACTTGAATCTCTCTCTGAGGAAAAACTGTCCTCGTGTTTGTCTTCTGCCTGTCTAGAAAGTTGTATCCACAGATCAAAGATCACTAGCATCGATCACGGCCAGAGAGACACAACGAAACCGACGGCAGCAACGGCGATCACAATCAGACGACGAACAAAATGTAAGGTTACTTTTATGTGTTGCACATTTTTGGGGTCATAATCTGTTAAACTTCGAAGTACTTAAAACAAATAGAAATAAAACAGAAAGAAAAACTGCACCATGTTTGAAAAGAACTATGTTTTAACGAAACATATTATGATAAGTAAAATGCTTAAAAAGTGATGTTGAAAGGGGTTGCCAGTTTAAAAGCTTAAAAGTGCCTTTTAAACATGCCTATTAAAAACGCCTTAAAGAAAGGTGTTTAAAAGTGCCTTAAAAGTGAGTGTTAAAGAAGTTTGAAAACGCTTCGAGACGTTTCATAAACTTTCGTATTGTTTTCGGTTTCGAGAAGCTTAATGTACAAGGACTATGTCAAATATACGTTTTGGTGCCGCGCCCTTTTCCGGGTGTTATGTAACAGTAGGATCTGCGAACTGAGACCTATATTGGGCCGACACGAATTTGAATCTTGTCTTTTTTCTTTCTTTTTTCATTAACATTCGGCCTTCTTCTGATTACGTTTCCAATGGTGGATTCTCACTTTTTAATTTCATTCAGTTTTTGAAGAGATATACAATGGGGTAGCATCGAAACGTATGTGTTGTGAAGTTGTCCCACAGTAAATAATAAATAAAGGAAGTCAAGTGGAGGGTTGGTTTAAAAAGTGTATTAACAAAGTAAGAAAGTGACTAGCTCTTGGCTAGACAGTTACAAGACTGTGCTTTGTCTTCTGTGTCTCTGGTGACTCGCACTATTTATAGTGACAACCGGTGTAGTTTCTCCTGTGTAAGACCGGCCG
The DNA here is from genome assembly GCA_963556195.1 of Sepiola atlantica. Lineage (NCBI taxonomy): Eukaryota > Metazoa > Mollusca > Cephalopoda > Sepiida > Sepiolidae > Sepiola > Sepiola atlantica. The sequence goes on from OY744519.1 coordinate 2,285,362, forward strand.
GTGTAACAGTATGTTAATTGACGTAAGACAGTATTACATACTCTTTGGCTAAGATCAAAGTGTAGTATCTGTTCCGATGGATACTGCACCCCATAGACTGGTATCGTCTTGGCCTTCGGGCCTTGATTCCGCTTGTCTATGGGTCTGTCCTGTGCAGTTCTAGGAGGTCCACCCTCCCAGGCTTCTCCTCCCCTCTTTGGGGAGGAGTTAGTTTATGTCTTACTGCCTGAGGCGCCCCTACCGGGGAATGCCGACGGGGCGGCCCAGGCAATTTTAAACCCCACTTTCCCGACCCGACCTTGGGTCACATCTTACTTGTGGGAGCAAGATAAAAACTGGCCTTGTGCCTAACTCCTGAAGAGGAGTAAATCAATACTCTAGTATTTAAGCGTAGAAGTGGTGATGTACTCTGTCATGATATCATGCCGAAAACCATCACGCTACCTCCCCCAAATTTAACAGTTATTTTGATGCAGATAGAATCCAAACTTTCGCCTTTTCTTCTTCTTACAAATTGTTTTCCATCACTGTCAAATATAATAAATTTCGATTTCTCACTGAAATAAACGTTTCTCCAATGTTTTTATTATGACCATATAGCATACTTTTCTGCGAACGCCAATCTAGCTGCTTTGTTTTTTTACTTATTAGCGGCTTTTCCCGAGGAGATCTTGCAAAAATACATATTTCGTGAAACCTTCTGGACACAGTTTGTCGTGAAACATTCGTGAAATTTTGCCAGCTGTAAGGAAACTGTTTCTAAACGCCAGGCGTTGTATAACTCTGTCCTCTTTTGCCGTTGTCTTTCTTGATCTACAAGGATATTGTGTGACTTGTAACAGTGATCCTTATTAAAGTTTATATTATTTATTTTCATCCTTTTATACAAAAAAACCTTACTCTTTTAACTTTTAACTATTAGTTTTCCTTAATGTTCCTTAATTTGAAACACTTAGAATATGTGAAATGGTGGATAACATAATAATATTATTTTAATTCATCTGAAAATCTCGGTAAAAGTCCAACTACATAATTCACATATGTAGTACAATTCTCACAAATATTAACATATAATTTATTTGAGATTAGGAAGATTTCATTTTTGTTCCTTCATTTTGGACGGTACTGTATATATATATATATATATATATATATATATATATTTATATATATATATATATGTATATATGTATATATACATAGATAGATAGATAGATAGATAGGTGAAAGAAGAGTGATAAACAGGTACGAATGTCCAGATTCATTTCAACTTTGATTGTTCAATGCAAGGTATGTTCGGTAATAAAATTATGTTTATTATTCTTTCCTTAAAGCAAAGGCTTTTCAAAGATCGAAATCTTATCATCAGAGGAATTACATAGATAAATAAGTTGGCAGTGGAAAAGCCAACATTTGAAAATATTAAGTAATGGAGAGTGAAAAGAAAGTTTGTATAAAAAAGCTATGGGGTTAGTCCAGTTGGTAATTGTCCGTTGATAAGGTGTCCAATGAAAAGAAAATTTGGATGAAGAAAGGTTTTCGTGAAGGCAGCATGGAAAAGCGTTCAAAAAGGAAGTAACTCCAATAGAGAGACGTTGAGTTCAAATCGTAGGTGGAGCGCACTTAGTCGGAAGGAATTATGAGAAATGGGGCCAGTTTACAAAAACTTCCTGGGCAGGCGTACGAATTACAGTTGAAATGTGTTCTGTAGACGTTGGCAGTAAAATATATAAGCAAATCTAAGAAAAGACGAAATCCTTTAATTAAAAACGAGGCCAAATGAGGAAAGGGGTTGGAAGGAATAAAATAAAGCATAAAATACTTTCTCTCTCTCTCTCTCTCTCTCTCTCTATATATATATATATATATATATATATATATATATATATATATATATATATTAGATTTCTTGAATGTGAGATGATATATATAATTATTTCCACAATCAGACAACGCCGCAACCCACAACCTATGAAAGAAACAAACCGGAAGTCCTTGACTCGAGTTTCGCCCTCCTTTGGGCTCATCATGCAAGTGACTCGGGTTTCGAATCCTGAGTTCGGATGTGTTCTACTGATGAGCCCAAAGGAGGGCGAAACTCGAGTCTAGGACTTCCGGTTTGTTTCTTTCATAGGTTGTGGGTTGCGGCGTTGTCTGATTGTGGAAATAATTATATATATATATATATATATATATATATATATATATATATATATATATATATATAAACCTTGGACACGCTACTAAAGTCTTACACCTATATCTCAATTACCTATTATATAAAGAATAACGATCCACATCTTATTATGGTATTTTATATACATTTAAGAGGGCGCTAGGTAAGTCGATACTGATTTTGATTGACGATGTGGGCGAGCTAAGTTCGAATCGTGTCGGTCCCTATAGATGTATCTGTTTTGTTCTGTAAGTACCGGGTTCTAGAGAGAATTGTGGAAACCAATGCCAACAACATAATTGTCAGTCGGTCAGAAAAATCGTATTTATATGAATTTTACGTTTTTGATATCCATTGTAAATCTGTTTTTTTTATCTACATGATCTTGTATTTCTTATTATATTTCAGATCTTGGTAAGGTTAGATTTACAATTTGTGACCTAACTAAGTTTGAAAAAGGGTAAATTGTTGAATCTCGCATCGTAATAGTCTCGATCATCAGAACACTACTTGTTTTTGTTATGGCTATTATATCAAGGAACATTGCAGAATTCTAGAAACAAACGGAAATCTATAGAAACCGAATGATACCAATAGGACTTTTAAACTCACTGACACGAATCGACAGATATTAAAACGCAATGTGGCAAAAAAACATCGTACTATTTCCGCCAAAGTAATTCTGATTAAATGAATCAATATATAGTTATGCCTTGTTTAAACATCTGAATGAAACAGGATAAATATTACAGTTATCTTCGACTTTTTATAGATTTTACAAGTTTTCCAATTGTGTTGTCCTACCCGTGTGATTTGATGAAGACACTGTCCCTCTCGTAGCTATTTAGGATTGCACCTGAGCAGAGTCGACGCAGCCCAGTTCCATACTCCAAACGGTAGTAGGCCGAGACAACCGATCAGAAGACTTATTTGAACACCTGCGTTTTCTTTAGCAGACGTAATCGTATAAAGTGTACATTGAGCGTCACGTTATACTACGCGAATTCACGAGACTAGCGAAATATAGTGTCGTCCACTTCTGGTATTCTATTTAACGTGAGTAATATCATGTCTGGCCGTTATCTGACCCGCAATTACCCTAGACGACCTACGGGCTATTCAAAATCTGTATTGAAATTATTTGGCATTAAGCTTTTCAATAAAATATGGAATTATTGATTTGAGAAGAGCTTATGTTAATCAGGGTTGAACACTGTATCAAAGGAACATACTCTAGGAGGAAAACATGTATTTAATTATTGAATCATTATATTTTGAGAGTTAAAGGATTTCCATTCAGTAAATAACTCACATCATCACAAATATTGCAAAAACAATGCAAAAACCAACTTGAATTAAAAAAAAAAGAATAACAAAATAAAATTAAACATAAACCACGAAAGACTGAATTAATCTCTTTTTCTTCCTCTCTCTTGCTCTGTCTTTCGTTTTCTTCGATCTCATTTAATAAAATCTGATGAATTTCTCATTTTATTATGTCATTCAATTAATATTATTGCTCTATACACTATATTTTTGTTTTTTATCCTGGTTGGCTACTGGCTAAATATATCATTTACATCTTTAAAGTATCAGCGTACCCTCTCTCTGTCTCTGTCTGTCTGTCTGTCTGTCTCTCTCTCTCTCTCTCTCTCTCTCTCTCTCTCTCTCTCTCTCTCTATATATATATATATATATATATATATATATATATATATATATATATATATATATATATACATTATAAATCATCACAGTATCCTCAGGTTAATTATAATTTTTTTTTATTTTTTCGATTTTTCTAACAATTTTCTTGTATTAAATGAGTCCATTATCCGGCTGTTTGGTTTGTAGGATTTGCAATAGTTCTTCTGTGAACTTAATACAATATTTACTAGGTAGATACTAACTGATAAGGGTGTTTGCTAATGAATATATGGGAGTAGTAAATTGATATACGATAGGTCAAAGAGGGAAATTAAGTTCATGTATCTTAGCGATATTGCACAGCAATACATTTGTCAGATATACGATTATAATAAAATTAGACTTATTAATTACTGCAAGAAATCAAGGACGCAAAATTAAAAAAAAACAACACCTCATCCCATAAAACATTAGATAAAACCAATCTAATTTATAAGTTAAAATTCATTTAGGGAGAAACCAACCACTATAACTATAATAATAATAATAATAATAATAATAATAATAATAATAATAATAATAATAATAATAATAATAATAATAATAATAATAATAATAATAATAATAATAATAATAATAAAAACAATTATAATAATAATAATAATAATCATATTAAAAACAATAATAATAATAATAATAATAATCATATTAACAACAATGATAATAATAGTAACAATAGTAACAAAAACAATAATAATAATAACAATAATAATAATAATAATGATAATTATAATAATAATAACAATAACAATAATGATAATAATAACAATAATAATAATAATAATGATAATTATAATAATAATAACAATAACAATAATGATAATAATAACAATAATACTAATAATTATGACAAAAAAATAACAATAGTAATAATAATAACGATAATAATAATGAGAAAAATAATAATAACACTAACAACAATAATAATAATAATAATAATAATGATAATATTAAATCAATAACAATAATAATAATGATAATAATAATAATAATAATAATAATGATAACAATAATAATAGTAATACAAATAATAATAGTAATAATAATAATAATGATAATAATATTGTTGTCACTCAGACTCCAGGGAATACCACAGGTTGTTGGCAGTGGGCGATCACTGACGATGACCAGTGTGATAACTCCTAGTGAGTAAATGATAATAGCTACATTGGTTTTACTAACACAACACTTTCCCACTGACTCACCATACACATTGTAAACTGAATCTCAATTTCTCTTTCTCTCTCTCTCTATCTATCTATCTATCTATCTATCTATCTATCTATCTATCTATCTATGTATCTATCCATATATATATATATATATATATATATATATATATATATATATATATATATATGATTTAAGACACATTTTAGTTATTATCACGAAAGTTATACAATCAGCTATGATATATCCTGCATGGGTTACCTGCCCAGGTTATTTTGTATTGTCACCAGTTCTAGATTTGTCAACATTTTAAATCATTCATGTGTTCTTTTTGGCCAATCATGACTTCGCATTTCTCTCAGTCTCTAAAATCTTTAACAGATTGACATGAAGTTAGAAAAAGTTACAATGGTTTCAAGTAACATCTTTCCCTTGATACAATTCTAATGAGTTTCCCTTTGCCGACATTCTCTATTCCCCTTCATTGGCAGTAAGTTAAAATGATGCTTTCTCACTCTGACAACCGTTTCTCTATCTATCCACCTCTTTCACACTCTACAGCTCTAATTCAATGTTCCCCGTGGGCGGAAAACGACACGCGGCGATTAACTAAACGTTGCATGTACAAATCTCTGATCAGGTCAACCTTACTGTACAGGTGGGAAAATTTGAAAGTCCGGGCGTCTTATCTTTACGGGAAAAGGTCGACCATGTCAATATAGTTTTAGAACACATCAAAAGGTCATTTCGCTGGTTCACATACGCTTCGTCACGAGCCTGGCAAGCGATCTGATAGCTTCGAAGAGTATAACTGCTTGCTTAAAAAGACAAACATTTTTCACCTTCATCAATTGTTACTGAGTAGAACCGTAAAGTGAATCCGGTTGGGAGGCCTCAACTTGGGGGATTGGGAAGGGGGTGTTAGTATTGATAGATACCATTACTGCAGGATCTATTTTGATTCGGATTTAGATTAGTAGAACATACTAGGCACCATCTATGTGTTGAAAATAGACATCAAAAGCAAAATAAATAGATCTCGGACCAAATCATATACACAACATAAACAAATCATATACAAAACATATATGCAGTTGCAATATAAAATGAACCAATGACAATCGAGATGCTGTAACACGTAATACACAACCGATTAACACCACAATGTGCTTTTCTAACGAACTAGAAAAATACTCGTGTTTGGACGGGTAAAATTAATTTCTCGAACAGAACAGTTTTGCACCACTTTTATGCTCCCTTACGAAGATTGCAATCAGAACAGAATGATAATTAATCTTATGTCTAGAATTTTCATTCTAATTCTCATGAAAATCCATTACATTAATTTTGATCGGTGGAAAAGTTTTAAAAATTAAGACTAAAGCTTAAAAGGTCTTAATAAGATATTGAAATTCAGAAAATCTTGCTTAATTGCTGGATCAAATTCAATGCACATCTGATATATTTTAATCTTCAACTTCTGTTTATATTATGTTCCCTAAAAACACGAAGAAACTGAGATTTGTAGAATATTTGGCGATTGAATCGTTTCATAGCCAAAATGGCGGACAAGTCTGACGTCAAAAAAGCATATGCTTTATTTAACCCGTTCCCTGAAAAAATGGTTCGTCGTTTAATTGTTAAAACGAACATTAACTTGACAAACTTTTAAATTTTCACCGTTTGATTTCGGCGAAATTTTTTCGCACCGTTTTATAGTAAAAAAAATGAATTGCTTAATCAATGTATCCTTACGCGAATTAACACTCGAAATTGCTAATTCAGATTGATAGCAATGCATCGATCAATTGCCAATCGGCGTATTTGATAAAAAATGGCAATTATCAATGTATTTACACGACACAAATGGAAGATCTTTTATGGACAATCATTGTTACATGTGCAGTACATGTCAAAAAAGAAAAACGTACGTTCTTTTACCTTAACCCTAACAGATACGGCAATGCTATGACGTGTAATTGTTGAGAGAAAAAAAAACGATTTTCTAAAAAAAAATATGCAACAAATTTAGTTAAATTTTACATTAATGTTGGTTATCTTTTGGAAACAAACCCACTGAAAAACAAATATTTTGTTAAATTATAAATTATATTTTCTTTAAAATTTGTTAAATTTATGTTTTATTTTCCCACCATTTTGGCTGTGAAACGACCAAATGATCGAATATCTAATGTGTAATACTTGTTGACAAAAAATCTAAAAAATGCTGAGGTACCTGACTTTTCACGAAGGCCTCTCACACCTGTTTTACTCCCTAATTTAAACTTAATATTGTCCAAATTTTACTTCGGTCGCCTAGCAGCTGTGTTCCAAAATTCATAATGATCGGTTAATTAGTTTATGAAAAAATAATGTACATACAAATATATAAACATATAAACATACATAACTTTAAAAGATGTGTGCGTTAACAAAAGAATTTTAATATCCAATTGAATATTTCTGATTCACATTTGTTTGACCAATATTTAATTAATCTTTTTTTTCTTCTTACATATTTCCCCCCAAACAAGGCAGGTCGCCACTGTAGACGTACGGGCCTTCTGAGAAACAAGGGGTAGGTTTTGGGGGTCATCTTAAGTTTAGAGCTGTGCAGACAGATGTCTGTTTACATATGTTTTTAATTTCTGCATGTCAGTACAATCGGGGAAACACGGAGCAGGGAGTTTCGCAAGCCGGCAGCACGAGGAAATACGCTATTGGTATATACCTCGGTGAATGTATGGAATTTGGCTGATTCTCGAATTTGTTTTGTGAAATTACGTCGATGGGGCACTAGTGCAGCAAGTTCATCAGAGAACAATCAATTGAAGTACTTGTAAAACAGGCACAAGGATGTAACCTTGCGGCGATTGGACAGGGGCTGGAGCTTGGTTAATAGTGAAGGACCTATTAAGTTGGCAACTCTTTTTGGACCTTGTCTAACAGGGAGAGACTAGGGCTCAGATGTGGCAACAATATTGCATGCCAGGGCGGATGGTTGCTTTGTAGAGATATAAGATAATGTCAAGCGTAGGAGTTTACTAGAACGGTAGAGGGAGTCCACCTTCTTTGCAGCAGCTTTGGCAATGTCTTGAATGTATTTGTTCCAATTCATGTTACATGTGAATGATAGGCCGAGGAGTGTAAATGTTAAACTCCCAGGTAGGATGTTATTTGCCCTAGCAATCGGTTATTGAAGATGTTTCTTGCAGTTATTGAAGGCAAAGAGCTTTGTTATCATCCATTTATGATCCCAATCCACTACAGCCTAGAGGTCATTTTCTAAGGATTCAGCCATCGTCTCGGATATGTGCGTGTCCCTTTTTCCAACATGAGGAAAGAAAAGCGTGGTGTCGTCAGCAAATATACTTTTCTCAGTTTCAATGACGTCAGGGAGGTCGTTTATGTAAATCAAGAACAGAAGAAATCCAAAAATGGGTTCCTGGGGTACACCAGCATTTATGTCATGTTGATTAGATAAACGGCCATCAAGGAAAACCTTCATAGTTCTTTTGTTTAGGAACGATCTAGTTATATTAAATATTTGTTTGTAATACCATATGAGTGAATTATTAGAAGAATCCCTATACAATATAGGTTTGCAAACCGGATACTTTCTATCTTTATGAAGGTTGTCGATCAAAACTAAGGAGGCCTCCTACCCAATGGTTTGCTGCCAATACGTAAGTGGTTAGTAGCAAGTTTTCCTTCTCTTAGATGGATGGCCTGACAAGGTCTACGGGTCTTACACACTGGGAGGAGGTATAGTGTGATAGTAGGGTATTTCCAAGCCACCGTAGTAAAAAAAATCTTCCATATATATATATATATATATGTATATATATATATATATATATATATATATATATATATATATAAGTCTAGACGCCGCGTACCAGAGATAGTAATGGACCGAAGATGGGTTGCCACTCGCTCTCTCATCAGTAAAATATATTGTGGGGACATTTCAACGACAATTGGGGTGGGTTATTATCTACCGCAAGAACATCGAAACACATATTTCTCAGGCCAGTAGGGTGAAACTGACAAACTGATGTAAGATGGAATAATTCACTATTTATAGATAAATGGGACACGGAATAAACAAAAATGAAATAAAAACAGAAAATAAATACAAGTATGTTAGATAACACGTTAAAATTAATAAAAATACCAGTCATTTTTAAAGCATGCAAAAAAAACTTTGCTGTTGAGTTATGTTCGAGCAACTTTAATTAAAATGTTTCTACGCGAATTATATTTATTGTCGTCAACCTTCGTTTTGTAAACAATGAATTTGTTCATTCTCTGAATTGTTATAATTTATCATATAGAAAATTGTGCAATGTTTCATTTGATTTTAATTATATCTTGCTCCTCTAAAAACTAATTACTACAATAAAATCACTATACTACAAATTCCACTATTTTCTTCATCTTTTTACACGTTTTTACTCTCTTTCTGTTCCTTTTTTCTTCTTTAATTTATTAACGTAATCGACTTACTCTGTTTTCCTGTTTCTTTATTTACATTATTAATTTATTTAGACTATCCTTTTATCTAGGCACGTGATGCCACACAAATTATCCACGTTGGTGGCACAAATAGTTCACAGTAAAATGTACATTTCGGTGGGATGTATGTTTTTGCTCATCTTTCTTTATCTATTCATGAAGATAGCTTGTGGCCAAAGTGTTCAGAATTTGCTTTTATACTAATGACTCACAACTTATCAAGGCCAAAACTACTCGAGGATTGAGTTAGCGGGATTGCCATTTAGATGGAAAACAGTACTATTAAATAATCGGAAACGATGGACAAGGTTGGATTACAGAAGAGGACGGCCCCACAAGTATTTGATGACATTGGACTTGAATAGGACAAAGTAGTAGTAAGCACGGAAGCAGTCTTGTGGTATGTGTTTTATAGATGTGAAGTTCTTGAAAAAAACATGTCGGCGGAAGTTCTGTTTTGTTTTAAGTACACACAAGAAGAAATTAATTTTTGTTGCAGTTTCGGTTACAAGAAGAGTTCTTGCTGTGAACATTTAACAAGTGTGAACCAAAGATTGAAACTAAGTCGAGCACCTTACTATAGAAATAACGATTGATGAGATAATGGTTAACAATGTTTCTTTTTGTAGTAAAAAAAGATTGTATAGAAAAGAATAAAGTATCCGTCATTATATTTGGAACTCGATTTTGTACATTATCAAGGCAGGAAATAGGGGCTCTAAGCAGAAGCGCCTCAGATGTGGCATCATCATTCAAACTTAGGACATATTTGTGTATTACACAGGTCGATCTAGCCATTGTTCAAACAAACTGAGAAACAGATTTGATGTGTATTCCGTTTCAGCTCTCCTTACACCAAGTGGCTTCATGCTTTGTCTGAAGCGATTTCCATAAAAAGGGGTTAATGACTGGCAAAAACATTCTTCTACAAATGATTAAGCTTCTAATTTTAATGCGCAATAACGAATATCATCTAGGAATCCCAGTGCCCATTTTATAACAAACATCATTCTTTTTTATTGAAATGAGATTGATTCAAAAGAAAGATAAACGGATAGATATTAAGAAGGAAAAAGTAAATGGCTAGACATTCTCAAAAGTACTAATATTTTAAACAATAGAAAGAGGTAAAATATAAAAACAATCTGCCACAACACGTAAAATCAAAAGATTTTTGAAAATGTATTTCTTCTTAATATACGTTATCAAATTATTTACGCCATTTTCTTCATCCACAACATTCCCTATTGTTATTTCCTTCTTCCCAGCACTTTTCGTTTAACTTGCCCTTCGTACCACTGTAATATAGTTATTATCTACTTTAAAGAATCGCGGCAGGAAGACTTAGCAATGTACTATAACAGCAACTCAATCATCATTTTTTATTTAAAGCCTTAAATATCATGAGTCTTCACTTGATCCGGCTCGTGGAGGAAGATCTCCAACAAAACACGTCTGCCTGATCTCACAGACAGAATCCAAGAGCGAGTGTCTAGTCGTTCTGTTTTGCCATGTTTCACTAAAATACGTCGCTCCAACGTGACTCTCAGTCGGTAATTTTGTTTTGCGTATCCTAACGCCTATCACGTTAAATATTGTAACGCAATTATCTTGAAATGTTCAATGTGCAAACATCAATGACTATTATCATAGTTTTAGTATCATATAGATAAATGAATGTTTTTATTTACGACCTTTTTTGCAGATAGCACTTGTTCATTCGAACTTTTATTTACAGGTTTCTTTTGAAAGGAGTTGGAAAATTGCTGCTGCTACGAAAAATCTTTCAGTAGAAAATAACAATTCCTAAATTCCATTGACAAGAATATCTAAGAGTTTTACAATGGCTGTGCAGCTCGTTTCCCTGATTAACGACGTTCTTCTTCCTTGGGTTGCGAGTTCCTTCTTTAATTAAACCACAACTGGTTAATTGCAAGAAGATGAAACAGTGTAGGATGCCTGTTAAAGTCGGCATGAGACTCTAATTAAGTTTGACGAAAACATTCCAAGCGTTTCCTTGAAAGTCTAGACAAAACTAGACTTGTTATTCTTCTTAAGTGACATTTGTATAATAAATGTTTTAATAACGTCGGAATAGTTTTCTCAACGCAATGCATTGTTTTCTTATTTTGTTCGATATTTTTGAGAATATATATATATATATATATATAAATATATATATATATATAATTCGATTTGATTTCTATTTTGTGAATCCTTGATGATTTGAATGAGCTCTAAAGATGTTTTTCACAAAAATACAAAGGGCAGTCTATTTCAATGAAACCATGGGACCACTCTAAAGTATGTAATGTATAGTTTTTAAATAAATAATTTGTATATTGGCTCTTATATTTTTGCGATCGAGCATATACATCAAAGTACTCCATCAAAGTACTGATATAAACAAGTTTTTATATCAATATAAATTATGGTTTTGGACTTAATTTCCTATGGTCTATGGAATGCAAATACAATATATATATATATATATATATATATATATATATATATATATATATATATATATATATATGAAATCTGGAAGTTTTAGAACATCGTCTGTTAATCAGATAAGCACAGATGTAGAAGAAGGAAATGTGAAAGAAGCAAAAATAAAAAAAAGAATGGAACAAGAAACCCATGGATCATATTTACATCAATTTGACCGAAACATTAGATGGACAATTCGGAAAATGGAAAAAATAAAAAAAAGTCGCATCAAACAAAACTACTCCGTGTTATTTAATAATGTTTGCCTAAATATATATATATATATATATATATATATATATATATATATATATCTCTTTGTTTCATTTTACTTCTTTCAAAGTTCTCAAAAATAAAGGGGTCCCTACCTGGGGCAAACACTTGATCTATATGAGATACTTATACATTCGAATATTCTATTAAACACGTCTTTTTATTTCTCAAACGTTGAGTTAGTAAAGAAGTTAAGAACATTAGTTTCCCTCTTCATAATTGACCAGTTAACTATGTTGTAATATATATTTCTTGTGGTCTCTTACGCTTACCAGATTCCAGGGTAAGAGTTGATCTATTCTGGTGGAGAATCCAGCTAAGTGTAGTTACTTGAAGTAACAGTAACAATTTTCCTATATTTTAAACATCTTTACTTTGCATTAGACATTTTTAATACTTTCTATATTAGTATTTATATCATCTTGCATTTATATCTTTTTTAAATTATGACTTTTGGGAATCCCCCTACACACTTCTCTCTTTGTGTCTTTCTGATAAAAACATGTCAGTCTTTGACAAACTATTAAGTTAAGAAAAAAAATACATATCCTTTATTTGAGACACGTTGTTTTGAGCAACCAAGGAGGTAACAGATATTGTTTTTTTACAATCTTTACTCTAATCTTCACTTGTCTCTTTCTCTCTCTCTCTATCTCTCTCTATCTCTTCCATTCTCTCTCTCTATATATATATATATACATATATATATATACATATATATATATATATATATATATATATATGTATATATATATATATATATATATATATATATATATATATATATATACATACATTAGGAAATAAATATGACATACTATTTCAGAAAACATAGAAGATTAGTTAATGGTAATGTGGATAAGCATAGACACATACTAGTGTTAATAAGGACCCAAACACATCAGTAAAGCTTGACCAAGGTATTTCGGTCGATTGGTTCGACCATTGTCGTTTGGGAAACGAGGTAATCGAATTTATCAACATAATCATTTTGGACCAGATTTAATAATGTGTTTGTGTTATTTCTACTAGTATATTGACTTGCTTATCCATATTTCCATAAACTAACTACACACACACACACACACACATATATATATATATATATATATATATATATCTATATATCTATATATATATTAATGTATATATATATATATTAATGTTAATATATATATCTATATATATATATATATATATATATATATATATATATATATATTAATGTTTAACACTAGGTCAGAACAACAAAGGGGACCTATTAAAGTCTCTGTATCGAAACTCGAAAATAATACACACACACACACACACACACACACACACATATATATATATATATATATATATATATATATATATATATATATATATATATATATATATGTAAGATCGTAATCCGAGGCAGGAGCAATGCGATATAGGTACCGGAAGGCGGAACAGATGAACAAAAATAAATATGGGGAGAAAATATGAATGGAATCTCAAATAAATTTATTAGTATTTCACGGTTTAAATACCAAAACAGTAAATACGAAAAAAGTAGTAGTCAAGCAATTTAAAAAGGTTCCGGAATAAACTTTAATTCTCGAGAGTGGAACCTCTCATTATCAAACGAAATATAAAATATGATCGAGTAGTCGAAAAAGCGAGATGGGCACACACACACACACACACACACACACACACACACATATATATATATATTGAGACACATATTGTAGACCCATGGATACTGAATTATTTCGTGTTTCGGTCAATTCCCTTCACAAAGACCAACAGACATGATGACCTCGCACTGATGATAGATATACGACATGGAAGAACTTTTTCCAAGTTCAGAACAAAAGCGACGCTTACTGAAATAAGATGGCGTTTATTATAGGGCAATAAAGAGACCAGAGAATCTTACTTGGACGACTAAAAACTAAAAATATCTCGTAATGCTTCAGATACAAAAAAAGCAAAAGAATATGTTTAAATGCATGTCAGCGTGTGAGAGAATTGCAGAGTTGTCCGTTCACATGCAATTGATTTTCAAACATTTTTTTGTTATCGGACTTTGTTTATTTTTTTTGCGTTCTCTGAAGTGTCCTCTTCGAATTGAAGGTTCGCAGCGACGTTTTCCTTCAGAAAGTCTATTGATTTTCAGCGAATAGATTTTGAAACGGGACTTTTATTAGTAGAAGGGCCCCATAACTAACGGAAATTGTGTGTTTTTCCTCGCTGAGGTTGGTTGCCTCACCTACGGTATTGTCTATTAAAGCCATATTTGGAGTGATTAAATACGGATTTATACAGTTTCCAAAGTGTTAGTGAAAGTCATTCAACATATTCAACAAAACTGCAAGACGACCTGGCGAGTTCAGAGTCCGCAGTTGAACTCTTCTTTTTGAATATTCTCTTTTGATTCTTTTTTCTCATCGTTTTTCTCTTCATCTTCTACTTCTTCTTTTATATCCTTCTCCTTCTCATCTTCATCTTATTGTTATTCAACTTATTCTTTTCTTTCTTTTTTCTTATATTTCACTTCTTCTTTTATTTCCTTCTCATCTTCATCTTCATCTTATTGTTATTCAACTTATTCTTTTCTTTCATTTTTCTTTTGTTTCACTTCTTTTATTTCCTTCTCATCTTCATCTTCATCTTATTGTTATTCAACTTATTCTTTTCTTTCTTTTTTCTTATATTTCACTTCTTCTTTTATTTCCTTCTCATCTTCATCTTCATCTTATTGTTATTCAACTTATTCTTTTCTTTCATTTTTCTTTTGTTTCACTTCTTTTATTTCCTTCTCATCTTCATCTTCATCTTATTGTTATTCAACTTATTCTTTTCTTTCTTTTTTCTTATATTTCACTTCTTCTTTTATTTCCTTCTCATCTTCATCTTCATCTTATTGTTATTCAACTTATTCTTTTCTTTCATTTTTCTTATATTTCACTTCTTTTATTTCCTTCTCATCTTCATCTTCATCTTATTGTTATTCAACTTATTCTTTTCTTTCTTTTTTCTTATATTTCACTTCTTCTTTTATTTCCTTCTCATCTTCATCTTCATCTTATTGTTATTCAACTTATTCTTTTCTTTCTTTTTTCTTATATTTCACTTCTTCTTTTACTTCCTTCTCATCTTCATCTTCATCTTATTGTTATTCAACTTATTCTTCTCTTTTTTTTTCTTATATTTCACTTCTTCTTTTATTTCCATTCTCATCTTCATCTTCATCTTATTGTTATTCAACTTATTCTTTTCTTTCTTTTTTCTTATATTTCACTTCTTCTTTTATTTCCTTCTCATCTTCATCTTCATCTTATTGTTATTCAACTTATTCTTTTCTTTCATTTTTCTTTTGTTTCACTTCTTTTATTTCCTTCTCATCTTCATCTTCATCTTATTGTTATTCAACTTATTCTTTTCTTTCTTTTTTCTTATATTTCACTTCTTCTTTTATTTCCTTCTCATCTTCATCTTCATCTTATTGTTATTCAACTTATTCTTTTCTTTCATTTTTCTTATATTTCACTTCTTTTATTTCCTTCTCATCTTCATCTTCATCTTATTGTTATTCAACTTATTATTTTCTTTCATTTTTCTTATATTTCACTTCTTTTATTTCCTTCTCATCTTCATCTTCATCTTATTGTTATTCAACTTATTCTTTTCTTTCATTTTTCTTTTATTTCACTTCTTTTATTTCCTTCTCATCTTCATCTTCATCTTATTGTTATTCAACTTATTCTTTTCTTTCATTTTTCTTATATTTCACTTCTTTTATTTCCTTCTCATCTTCATCTTCATCTTATTGTTATTCAACTTATTATTTTCTTTCATTTTTCTTATATTTCACTTCTTTTATTTCCTTCTCGTCTTCATCTTCATCTTATTGTTATTCAACTTATTCTTTTCTTTCATTTTTCTTTTATTTCACTTCTTTTATTTCCTTCTCATCTTCATCTTCATCTTATTGTTATTCAACTTATTCTTTTCTTTCTTTTTTCTTATATTTCACTTCTTTTATTTCCTTCTCATCTTCATCTCCATCTTATTGTTATTCAACTTATTCTTTTCTTTCTTTTTTCTTATATTTCACTTCTTCTTTTGTCCTCGCTTTCCCTAACCTCTCCAACTTCGCGTGCTTCACTTTCTTCATCTCCAACTACTTCTTCATCAGTTTCTTCTTTTCCACCCTCACCTTTTTGTTTCTTTTTCATCTTCTTTATCGTCTGTTATCTCTATTTCTTCTTTCCTTTCTTACTTTCATTGACTTGTTATTTATGAACAAAAAGAGAAAAGCAAAAATCGAATAAAACTGATGACAACAATATACATTTATTCGATCATTTTCTTCAAAAAATGATTTTCTTTCTTTCAAATCAATTCCAACAAAGTGAAACTTATCAAACCTAAATTATTCATTTTGTTTATTTTTCTTTTACCTTCGTGCTACAATTGTATCTGCGACGGGCAAACAGCTTGAACAAACAACACAAGCTAAAAAGAAATTAAATGAAAAACCGCATATGGAACATCATTGACAGAAATCGATATATTCTCCAGCTCGTTGTTAGTTAAATGTGTATGTATTTTCGGATAGTTATTTTAACTTGTTGTGGAATACAGAATTAGTTTAATCCATATGTCAAAGCATAATGTAATCTTCCATTTTTATATATGTATAAGTCCTTCTGTGATTGAAACCGACGGTACGAATGTTGTACTAATTTTTCTGTAACAAAATAAATAAATATTACGCTCTTAATTTTTAATTTTTAACCTTAATTCTCAATTAATCGAGTACTCTATCGATTTTTCCTGCTATATTACAAAGAGGAATATACATATATATATATATATATATAGATATAAAGTCAGTTCATATCATATTCTAATAACCATGACACTGATACTATATGCTAATACATATATTGGCATTAATAATTATATATATATATATATATATATATATATATATATATATATATATATATATATTTATGGGTAAATAAAAGGATAAAACAATCTGAAGGAATAAATTAAAAATGGAACAGTGGAAGACCCATAAGCTAAACGTTTCGCCTGATGTGATGTGGTCTTTTTAAAGAGCTGATGAAAAGTGTGCTAAAAATGATACTTTTCATCCGCTCTTGGAAAAGCCCACAGCACACCGGGCGAAACGTTGAGCTTATGGGTCTTCCACTGTTACATTTTTAATTTCATGTATATATATATATATATATATATATATATATATATATATATATATATATATATATGTCTAAAGAAGCTTTGAGTCATTCAAAAAAAAGAAATGTAAAATGCAGTTTAAATTCCCAGACAAACTAAATAAATTCAAGATATTGCAGACTTAACATTCGTTGGAAAATTAATAAATGAAAAAATATAAGTAAAAAAAAAAGTAAAAAAAGGGGGGGTTAATTATCTAAGAGTGAAACAAAAACAGGAGACCTTAAGCGTCTAATATTAACACGGGGGTCATCAGCTGTTTACCATGTAACTGTTTCGGAGATTTAAAAATAGGACAGTTATTCATGGCTCTCCAATGGTACTGATTATACGACCATTTCCACAATTATCAAGTGTCGAAATAATTCAGCTTAAAATATCACTAATATATACATAAATAAATAATAATAATGATATATATATAATAATAATAATAATAATAATAATAATAATAATAATAATAATAATAATAATATATTACCTTTAAGACTACCGTATGATATAGTAATTTGCATATCAAATAACATTAATTATAACAATAAAAAATAATAATACTATCTAAACACTACATCCAAGAACCATTCTGCAATATGGTAGCTAGCAATAAAATTATATAGGAATTAATGTTGCATTAAAAAATAAATAAAAAATAAAACTTAAGTACCTTAGGTACCAGAAAAGTAATTAGATATATATATATACAATAGAGGTGATAAAGATAAACTGTTATCTTTAAAACAATTATATCATGAAATATCAATGCTGAAGAAACGAGCTATAACAATAATAAAATTAAACGCATGATGGGAATAAAATTTGAGAAAAAAACAATATTTAGTGAATCGTCAAGTAGTTTAAATTAGGATTATATAAATAAACCCTTTTTCCAGTGTTTACTGATTTATCCCTATGGTATTCTCTGGTGATAAAAAGCTTCATTTGGGTTAAGGAAAGGAAAAAAATTATTTACATATTCCTAGTTTAACCTACTTGATGATTCAATAAATATTGTTCTTTTTCCAAGCTTTATTCTCATCATTTCTTTCTATCTCTATATATACACATATGCATGTATATATATATATATATATATATATATATATATATATATATATATATATATATATATATATATAGAATTATAAAAAGAAAAACTATACACACATTAAGGTTGTACACATAATAACTTATTTCGACCCCTTTAATTAGGTCTCCTCAGATGTATGGACAACCACGAGTTTTTTTGACGTGGTTGTCCATACATCTGAGGAGACCTAATTAAAGGGGTCGAAATAAGTTATTATGTGTACAACCTTAATGTGTGTATAGTTTTTCTTTTTATAATTCTGTTTTGCTCTGTTTGAATTACATTGAGCTCTGTTATTCAGATTCTCTACACAAAATTGAAATCCACACACTATATATATATATATATATATATATATATATATATATATATATATATATATATATATATATATATGTGAAGCAATCCAACAAAAGATATAAGCGTCAACTAATATCTTATAATTAGTGAAACATCCGGATAAAAAACTGAAGCTCAATATACTGGATAAAGCATTAATATTATAATATAAAATGAAGTAATAAAATAAGGTGTCAATCAAATTTTATTAGAATTCAAAGTTCATGCAAAGCATCCTTAAGTCCTTAGCTCATGAGTTTTCAAAGATAATTCTTCTCTTCAGAGGACCATTACCGCAGTTATACTACTACAGGTAATAAAATTACGCTTTGAAAATATATAAAATTATATACACAAATACATAAAAATACATAACATCAAACATATCAATCCAAAAACATACTTTTGTTGAATCCATACAGTCCATCCAGGTCATACAAGTTGAGAAGCATAATCAGGAAGGACATTACTCCAAGATACAAACAGCAGTCCAAATACGTGAAACTGAAGGGGCCGACAAAGTTATCCAGTCGCGAAATGTGTCCATATTCAATGTTAATGATAAATAAATCAATCAAAATAATACAAAAAGTCCAATCAAAGTTCCGAAATCCCGACATGTGCAACCCAAGTACAATCAAAGTTCGTTGTTTAATTAGAAAACCCGCTAAATCCGAATTGAGCAAAATAAGACTGAATCCCATCACATCTAGCCAGAAGAGCGAAATATATATATATATATATATATATATTTGTATACATACATACACACACATATATATATATATATATATATATATTTAAATATTTTTATATATAATATTTATAAGTAAATATTAATTATTTGTTGCCTACAGACATCGATGTTTCATGCTTACGCAATCTTCAGTGCAGGAAGCTAATTCCAGAAGTCGACGGGCGCGAACTCCGACTACAAATCGCCACTTTTACCAGTTGGCCACCAGACATTAGCTTATAATTTAGGAGGAATTTAACTTTGTAAATACCAAGTCGGTGAGTATTCACAGCAAGCGTCGAAGAATAATCTAATAACAACAAATCGTGTTTGATCTCGCAATGAAGCTAGTAGTATGTATATATATATATATATATATATATATATATATATATATATGATGGACTCTCCCGTCGATTTCGACGTATGAGTGCCCCGCTAGGGGCTGCCCGCGTGTGAATTTGTAATTGCACTGGTTGCGCAATCCCAACAACCGCTCTCCTGAGTCGGCATTGCTTGATTCCAATGCCAAGAAGTAATACAAGACGACTGGAAACAATGCCGAGATAAGCAGAGAGCACATACAGCACCTGGTATTCCCAAATGGTCACCCATTTTTCTACTGGCCAGGCTCGACGCGGCTATAGATATATATATATATATATATATATATATATATATATATATATATATATATATATGTATATATATGTGTGTGTGTGTGCGCGCGTGTGTGTGTATATATATAGAGAGAGAGGGGTTGAGAGGGAGAGAGAGAGAAATAGAGAGAAGGCGATGAATTGATAGATAAGGAAACGCAGTTAAATATATAAAAAAAGTTATAGGTCCAAAACGAATCATAACTTCTGTCTTTTTAATACCCTTTTCCTATTTCTGTCCCCTCGAGAAACGTTTGGCGCATATTGATAAAAAGCAGAGCCTCTTTTTCTGCATGCTAATATTCAGTCAAAATCGAAGGCGTCAACCCACGAATCTATCGAATGGAAAAAAATGTATTTTTATTTTTATTTTCATCAGGATTCCTCATGGGGGAAATTTTGCAACAATAAATAAAAGGAAGAGATGATTTGATTCAATCTTAAATATTTTTTTAGAACCAATTTTTATCCTGGAACAAGAAAGGCGTCCATTTTGTGTCAATACACAAATGCGATTTTGTGCAGCTTTTTTCATCAGTCAATAAAAGAAGTCACGAAACTGTCGTTTTACGTTTTACTTTTTATCTTTTTGACCAAAAAACATCTTGTGTTCCTCGATAAAACGTATAGAACATGTTCAGTGTTAAAAAGTAGAAAATGGATGACACAAGGTAATTTACATGAGATCGGTTTACGACAAGAAACGCTATTCCTGAGATGCGTCCATTGGATCGGCACGTTCAACGCTGAAGATGCCACGACGGACAAGCTGAAAGACTGGTAATGAATCTAGTTCAAACGGTAGATCAATAAATGATCGGGACATCATCTGCCCGTGCATGGTATATTGTGGCCACATTTTGGCTGGTACAACAGTCATTAGCCCTCCCTCTTGAACAGGGTGCACAAAATAATGTCTAACCTTATAGGTCTCGCACGGTCTTCAGCCCCTGTCGTCGCGTCGCAGTGTTGCATTCCTGCGGGCATAATTAAACCTGGTGGACCCTATGTCGTTTCCAGGCCACATACAGTACCTGATATTCAATAAATATCACCCATTTAGTACTGGGTACGCTAAATGTCGCTTAGCTTCGAAGATCAAACGGGAATGGTTATATCAACGTGCTTATGCCGTATATTATATACGTAAATTTGTCAGTTTGGATTGATTTTTTTGATCTGTGCGATTTCTTAATTTGTCTTTTTCTTTTTGGTTCGTTTGCTATGCTGTTCTCCAAGTTTGGTTTTCAGTCCTCTTTTGTAATCCTGGTTGGTTTATGTTTACTTCATAAGTAATTTAGACATGTTCTACGATTAAGTTATGGCACGTGCACTCCTTCAATGAAAATAGCCCCAATCCACCCAACTAGCAAAATTCATCTACTCTTTCACTGTAGATGTTTCTTGATACTGGAATATTTTTGACTCGAATAGCTTCTCTCCTCGGACCGCTTTCCTTTAGAATGCTCTTCTGTCTGTGTTACTAACATGTACTACATTTTCATTTAATGACAACTACACAACTCGCTACTCAGATGTATCCCTATAAATTTAACTCCTATCACAGTGGCGGTTTACATTGTCTGTGGCGAAGAAAAGTAAAAAAACATATTAGAGATCTCTTGATACTGGTAGATTTTCTACTCAAATAGTTTCTCTTCTCGCACTGCTTACCTGTGGCATTCTCTCACCGCTACGTTTCCCCAGCCGTACCAACATTCACAAATCGAAATGTAATGTGAACAAACATCTTGCTACTCAACTCGCTACGAAAGTTGTTTCCTACGTCGCACTTCCCATATGAATATGGTCCCTATCACAGTAGTGTTTCGCTTCAGCGGCAATATGTCTTGTTTGAGCCGAACAAGACTAAACAAACAATCGAGCGTAACGAAGCAACGAGCATGATTATTCAAACGTACTTGCTACAGACCAACATACCTTCTATTTTACTAATCAAGCACGACAAACCGACACACATGGTATTTCAAACCTAAACATGAAAGACAAACGAAGTTTCTATATAAAATCTTGCGCATTAAAGGTCGAACAACCGTCAACCATTTATAGAGAAATGCTTGGACGCACGTGAAATAAGATATTTTATTTAAATGCCCGTTTAACGTTTGATAAGATATTTCAAACTCGAGAATGACAGACCAATCGACCGACAGATCAGAACTCTCGAAGAAATGTTACGTATGATCTACAAATTTATATAAAATTGCTCGTTCGATGCAAATAAAAATCCGTAAAAAAACGCTGCCCTAACATCAGTGTACCAAAGTGATACTGTTGGTTATTTCTGTATATAATACAATTGTTAGAAAGGTTACCTTTAAACGTCACTTTTTTAATTACTTATTCAAAGTAAATTATAATAGCAGGGCTACCTGGCGTTGCTCGGAGCAAAATTGTAATATAATTCTATTAAAAATCTACTTCTCTCTGTCTCTCTCTTCTTCTTCCGTTTTCAAACTCCCCATCCACTCTTTCTTCTCTATCTAGCCCATTTCATTAATATCTCTCTGAGCATACACACACACACACACACACACACACACACTTTCATAGATTACTCAAGAAATAGGTCGATGTAAGGGAAATAACTCATTAAAAAAATCAGAGTTACTTCCTTTTAGTTAGTACGTTAAATGTCTGCGAAACAGACCCCCTAACGTAACTTGGCCCTTATTACCTTCAGATAATAAATGTGCCTTTCGAAATTGTAGATATTATACACCGGGGTTACGCCGACCAAGAAAATATAAACTTTGTGAGTCTTTGTTTAGTAGTTTGGGGCTTTTAGCTTGGCATATACACATACATACAAATACACACACAACAGAAAATGCCATTTACATAATTGATTTCAACAATTTAAACCGGTAAATGGAATGAGCAAACACTACTGTAGGTTTTGAGTTGAAGAATATGTTAAAAGCGTTTCTCAAAAAAGTGTATTGTCATGGCCTTACAATGTGAATTACATAAAATTAATCGACAATATAATCTCCGTTGCTATTGATCACTTTTCCCATAATTTACAAAATATTTATATTCCTTGATGATACAATTCTTCTGATTTTGAGTTGAAAAAGTCGTCTAACAACACCATTAGTATAAAAAGTTACAACACGCAAGATATTTGCCAGGGATCGAGAAAAATGAAAATTTAACAGCGCAAAGTCTGGCGAGTGCGGAGGAAAAGACAGCACTTCTAAAACATGTTTTAAAAGGCTTTCGGTTTTATTATCGATGCGAGAAGGGGCGTTGCCAAGTTGTAGGACACTGGTTCATCGATTCGGTCTTTTGTGTTGAACTGTTTATGGAGACGTTGCAGATGTTAAATGTAGCATTTTGCAATGAACTGACCAAAGTACACATTTCTTACTAAGTTTCTGTCTATCACTCTCAACCTTTCTCATACTATATTGTTTGTTTCTCTACTCTTAAACTCTTTGATATCACTTTTTCTCTCTGTGATATCAACCTTGCACTTAATGTAGCTACGCCCCTTCAATGTGTTGCCTACACAGCTTCCAGCTATACATTGTTTATTTTGCAAACGGATGTGTTTATTTCCGTTTATATAAAGGTTCTCAGCTGCTTCAGTCTGTTATTCTTCCGGTTAGACAGTAGGGTGGGTGTAATATCTTGTTTAGTTCAGTCCTCAGTATGGTCATTAAAGTCACTCAATAGACGGATATTCAAGAATAGATTGACAACAGTCAAATATCATCTTGCACCCTTTGTGCAATTATTGAAAAGTAATAATACAATCTGCAATCTTTTATACATTCATATTAAAACATCGGGAATAAAATGACACTCTATTTAATTTAATCAATGTTGTTCATTATTTAATGACAACCATTTTGCCATGTAATTTGTTCGTTAATAACATAGAATTTAATTAAAAAAGTGTTTAATTACGAGCATAGTTGAGCTAAGAATGTGAATCCTGACACTTTTATATAAAAAATAAAATAATCTGAAAATTATTTTGCCGAAAATTAATTACATTTTCTAGGCTCAGGACACAATGGATACCCCCATTAAGAATTCCATAGAGTGTAGTGTATACTTAAGCCAATGTTACGCAACCTACAACCCCATTTATCTGTATTGGGCAGTGCTTGAATCTAGTGGCAAAAAGAAGTCTAGAAACACTGGAAACAATGCCGATATAAACAATGAAAAACTGTTGTTATCGCGTCCGTTTATTTCCCCGAAACTAGTTGTCTAACCAAGGCTTGTAAGTTCAGTCTACTATACTATTTAATTCTTTGCTTGAAAGAGGATATATATACTCTACAAGCATTGTCCGTGGATAGTCTGTCACGCTTAATTCTGGATTTGCATGTTCGTCGATCTGCAAAGCTCAAGTTTGAAATAGAATTTTAAGCGCACAACGCGAATGCATAATGGACGCATCTTATTTCGGTTGCGGTTAAACGTCTCTATAATAATGTCTGTCCGTCCGTCGATCTGTCAAGTGAAAGTTTTAAAAACATATTTTCGGCGCTCTCTTTGAAATACGTTATATGCATCAGTTCATCTGCATACGTTGCTTGTCCCTCTGTTGATATGCACGTCTGTGTGTCACGCTTATGTTTGGAATAGTACTTTCACATAGGGTGAGCACCTCTTGAGAAAAGGCGTCCATGTTTTAACGGTTAGTAAAACAGTGTCAGTCGCGTTTTAAAGTTGTACGGTAGTAACGAACATTCACACTCTAACACGGTTGCCGGTAAAGCCAAGGGAAGATCATTCCAATAAAAGCAGGTGTAAACTGAGGAATTAACAAAATAGAAGAGTAAAAAAAAGAGAACGGTTTACTTGTCTAGTTCTTACCTTAACTGTCGAATTTGTGTCAACGTTATATTTTTTACTTAAAATAGTTTTTTTAGTATATCATTTGAGTGCGTAGCACGTCGTAAACTCGCGAGAAAATCGGCAAATAACAATGGACGTTCTCTGTGAATCTACATGATTGTGTCCTACTCTATTATGTACCAATTCCCTTATTATTGGACTAGATGAAATACCCGAAGTTACCCGGGCTTTAATAAGAAACGCAATCTCCTACTTTCGCTCAGAGCATACCATCGTACTACATTTTATATTCTCATTCATTGTTACATTTAATTACATGCAATTTTAAAGTAGGGTCGAAAGATGGGAGAGGGATAATTAATGTGATATGTATCGAAATAAATTCAGATAAATTATACAGCTTAAACCCATCGAGGAACACCCAGCGGTTTCCCGGAATTACTGTGTGCGCTCTTCCTGAAAACACTGAACATCTTGTTAACATTTCTACAACTTTCAAATTATGACAAAATAAAATAAAGTAAATATAGTATTTTCTATTTTTAAAAGTGTCTGATTTGAGAGAAAAATAAAATCAATTTATGCAAGTATCCTGCGTAATACAGTTTCAGAACATATTTTCCTGAACAAACTAACGGGCAGTAACACTGTACCCCCCCTCCACACACAGACAACTACATATACATATATATATATATATATTAGTATTTCATGTATCCACATAACATTTTATAAGGAGATATACTTTTTAATGTATCAATTCGATACGTAAGTAGAGGTAATAAGCTATAAAAATATATTTATGGCAATTAAGCTACACAGGAGCCTATGTGTAGCTTAATTGCCATAAATATATTTTCATAGCTTACTATATATATATATATATATATATATATATATATATATATATATATATATATATATATATATATATGTATATATATATATATATATATATTTCAGAGAAAATATTATTTTTAATCATTAAACGGGCCGGGTTGAAAATCAAGGAAAATTGCTAAGACTTTCCTTCAACCTTTATCGTTTGACCCTCTAAGAGTAAAGGTCAGAATGATAAAATAAAAAGTAAGAACATCGGATAAAAAAATGAGGGAAACATTTTTCACTTGGAGAAATCAATTGAGAAAAAGTAGTACATCTCTCAACGCTATGGGGGATTTGCATCATGGAAGATCTCCAACTGATTTTTTAAAAATACTTTGTCTACACAGGCAAGGTCGAGAATTGTGGTAAACTAACGCCTCAATAATATTGAGATTATAGTTCGACCTAGCACTGTGTAAAACAGAAACCCACACATAGAAATACTAGTCAGAACAAGTATGTGTACAAACCAAGTGATTACTGATGGCAGATTCATGTGCGTGAAAGTTCCCGTATGATCTCGAAACCTTGTGTAAATGTATGTCATCTGGTATATGTGATGCTATTCTTATTTCTACTCTTTGGCATGTCTTACCAACGTAGTCAACTCCACACTGACAAATACATTTATAAACAACAGAATTATTTTGAATGGCTGGTAAAACATAATTACAGACAGAAAAGAAAAAGGTTTGAGTCGTGTAAACTACTCTCAGCATGGTTGTTGAAAAACAGCGTTGCCTGGAAAAATTTTATTGATCATGGCAAGACCGTCAGGAAGTTTCAAATAGATATGACATCGTCACGGACCAATACATTTATAACCATAAATATAGCTACGTTGCGTGCAATAGTGCTTTCATGATATTAATAGGATATCAATTGGCAAAAGAAGTATTGGTAAGTTCACCAAGTTCCGCATCAGGTTTGCTTGGGAAACAAATCATAAGTGCTCGATGAGTAAGAGTACCAATAAGATTCATTTTTCTTATTTAAGGCCGAAAGAAAACCGATTCAGATAAAAAAGCTGTAAAGGTTGGTTTTCTATACACAGAGATTTCAAACGTTACACCAGCTTTAGACACTAAAACATCAAAGAATGGGAGTGAAACACAATGTTCGACCTCCATAATAAATTGCAACGATGGATACAAGTAACAAAGAAGACGAGAATACTGTTCGGACTCACTCCATGCATGAAAGCAAGCAAGCGTGTCACTAACATAGCGTGTGTAAAAAACCAGCTTTGTCATTTTGGAAAATAAGTGATTTTCAAAAAATCCAACGAAAATGTTTGCTTGCGATTGACCAAGAGGGCTACTTATATATATTCCATCAACTTGCCGATACGTTATATTGTTAAAACTGAAAGAAACTGATTTAGTAGCAAACTTCATCATTTTCAAAAAATGGGAACAGTTAATTGTGGAGATTTTAAAGAGTCACGGTAAAGATAATCTGCAATGGTTTCATCCAATGTTAAAGGAAGAGAATAACTCGGTATCTTTTGAGAGAGTTTATTTGAAAAGAATCAGATATATAGTAGGCCGAAGAAAAAGTAGGTGCTTGCTTAAGAATATCAACTAACCATTTTCTAAGTTTATGTTCTGCAGACCCCAACATTGATAGAATAGGGCTTAAAGGGATGTTGGGTTTGTGAACCATGCGTTAACCGTACATTCTAAACATTTGAGAGCCGATAGGTCTTATTCTCTCGTTAATTTGTTTAGAAATAAACTTGCTTTCATAAAATTGAAAAAGCTATTTTCTGAATGTTTATTTTCATGCAAAAAGTATCATCATGGTTTAAACCACAAATCTTAAAATAAATATTTTTATCATCCGAAATGTTTAACATTTTGGAGATATAATCAACTTCGTTCGGGATAACAACGCCTGATATTTTGTAATGGACTGGTGATATAAATATCAGAGTTCGACTTTAGTAATTTTGCTGTTTTAAAATAACTTTTCTGCGGAATACAATCGCTTGATTTAGTGCGTATAGCAAAAAACCTCCTGCCCATTTCACCTAACTGGATTGTAACGCTAGTTAATTCATCAGTGAAAATAGGCAAATGTCTTTTTAGTTGAGAATATTATAGTTTAATCTCACTACATATGTTGATTTTATTAACGTGCCGGGGAGAATGTAAATTCTAAGACGACAGACAAGACAATTATTTCAGTATTATATGCCGCATGAGACGAATAATTAAATATATGTTTATCTGAATATGGTCTAGTGCCAAATTTCTTGGTAATAAAATTCTGCAAATATTTTTGTCAATTCTCAATTGATTTATCCAACTGAAAAATGTTCCCATCATTTCTTATCCGATGTTCTTACTTTTTAATTTATCATTATGACGTCACCTCTCAGACGATGAGACCGTACGGAACATTTTAGCTATTTTCTTTTCTTCCAACTCGCCCCCTTACACACATATATATATATATATATATATATATATATATATATATATATATATATATATATATATATATATATATATAATTCAATTTCTTTAAAAACACTTCAGATAAAGATTATTTCAAAAACGCTTCTTCGTGCTGCTTTCAGTTATAAGAGACTTGCCCAATATATAGGCTTCATACAGTTTTCTTCGTGTATAGATATAAAATGTAAGCAATATGAATACTTCTAGTGCGTAGTGTTTGGATGAATTATCTCCCTTCAATCGGCAGTGTTACAACCCTGCAAAATGCAAAGACACAGTTAATACAAGATTAATTTATTCCACTATTTCTATTCTTAGTACAATTCAGTTAATCCCTTATTCCTTAAACAACATTTCAAATTTCTATCTTTATATTTCTATTCTAGTTCCTTATTCCTATTTCTGAAATTATAGATTCAATCATTCTGCCGTCTGTTCTTGTATTTTGAAACAAAAGAAAATGGTGTCTTCATGTCGGCCATAGAAACAGAAAAGAGAAAACCAGTTTTTCGATGAATTAAATTTTAAAGATTTTTGTTGGTAAAATTTACATATAAAACACATTTCTTGACAAATTTATTACATTCACTTTTGATCATTGCATAGAAATGTGTTTGTATGAATCTGTATTAGGGAACAATCCTACGGTCGCCAGCTCATACGTGTAAAGCCTAAATCGTTAGACTGTCAAGCGTTTGCATGTAATGGATTTTGAATATATATATATATATATATATATATATATATATATATATATATATATATATATATATATATATATATACACTAGCGGAACCCGTCGTTCGGCGTTGCACGGGAGAAAGTACTACCTATTGCATGGCGTCGAATAAAAAAAAGAAACGGCCTATTGTTGTTTCCCCCGCCTCCCGTGTTGGCGAATGCTATAAATTTTAAAAAAAGAAAGTGGTAGAATGGGATCGAACGGTGAAACTGCCTTCGTAACTACTGCGCTACCGTTCGAGTTAAAAATTTATGTGAAAATAGGTCAATTAAGCTAAGCTTGATTATGGGCATGCATGTTATGATAAGATTAAGCAATGACACGGTTTATGACATTTGTAGATGATGAAAATGACTGGATTTGGGCAAGTTTTCATAATATGCGAGTTAAAGGTGTATGATTTTGAAAATGCAAATGTATCGGGGTCTACCAGTATATTGGTGCTAATTGAATTCAGTAGGAAGTCGATTCGATCAAGAAATTGTAGTCGTTATGTTGAATGAATAAATGTTGCAGGAACTGTGTTCGTTAATTTCATTCGCTTAATTCAGGAATGAATATAAATGTAGAAGAAATAGGTAGAAATAACGTAATCTGATATTCGCGGAAAATCATCAGAGTGAACGGGAGCGGTCATTAAGTCTTTGTGTACTGCTTTATATTATGTAGTAAATTAATACCAGGCAAATAACAAATAAGAACTGGGTGTTTTGTGAAAATTGTGTCGATAAGTAGAGTGACAGTACAGAATTGTAATGGAGAAAAAATTTTGCTACGACCTATATGCAGTCGTATTTTCGGAGAGAAGTGAATGGTGGGCCAAATGTAATATTTAGTGTAAGGTAGAAGAAAATAATAACAACTTTACTAAAACACGGTCGGGTGAATAAGTGTAGTATAGTGGTGAGTTTAGTAGCCTGTAATGCATGTGGTTATTTTCCTATACTCTGAGAAGGTACAGGAGAAACACGTCTCTATTTTATATATTAGATATGTGGGGTGGGAAGGATAAAATGCTCGATATATCATGAAATGAAATGCCAGGAAAGACAAGACGTGTGAAAAAAATTTGAATACAAGAAAAATTATCTAGAGAGATTTTACTATCCAAACGTAACCGATAAAATCTATCGTTTCTTAATGATTTTTTCTTGTATTTGATTTTTTCCGTTTGTTTTTTGTACACATACAGACACACACACACACACACACACACACACACATATATATATATATATATATATATATATATATATATATATATATATATGTATGTATGCCTATACATAATTATATATATAGTTATACATATATTAAAAAGTTTAAGCTGGTGATACCAGATCAGGCTGCCCTGTGGCTCCCTGAGACGAAATTCACCTACATTGACGTTTTTTTTTTTTTTTGTAAAACTTAATTATGTTCTACAAAACCAAAAACAAAAACAACAGCCCCTCTCCCTTTCTCCCTCCCCTTTTTTATTTTATTTTTAGAACTTGAAGCATAAAACTTTTACTATAATGACCAGATTCGGCATTAAATAACCCAAAAAGGGTTGATATGCCGTAAAACAAAACTACCAAACCAAAAACGATGATTAAACATTTGAAGATATAAATAACTTGAAGCATAAAAACTTTTACTATAATGACCAGATTCGGCATTAAATAACCCAAAAAGGGTTGATATGCCGTAAAACAAAACTACCAAACCTAAAAAGTTTAAGGAAATGTTTAAGTTATCGAACAAAAAAAAGTCCGATACTAAAGGAGATTACTTGACTAAAATGTATTAATACATAATATATAAATCGCCAGGATGTATTACATAGTGCAGATAAACTAAGCTCAATGGTAAAACGTTACGTTACGCAGCGCTTTCATATTTTAAGTCAGTAGATTACAAAATTTATGATATAAGTTGTAATAGCTTTAAGGTAATGCTCATTAGGTAAAACTAATTTCGAGCTCAGGCATTTGCAATGTTTACATTTCGTTACATTGAGATATCTCTTACATTCAGTCAGTGGCGTAGGGGTTAGCATCGCCGACTGTCAGCTCGCCGGTTGCGTTTCGATCCCGGCTTGAGACACTAACTGGTCTAGCCGCACTGATGAGCTGTGGATGACTATATATATATATATATATATATATATATAGAGATAGATATTTTTATCGGTAAGGAAATAGTAACATTACACGGTTGTAAAATGCGAAAAAGAAGAAAACTATCAAATTTAGCCGTCAATCCTTAACATTTGATACTAGAAAATTGAGAGTAGGTGATCAAACGTCATATCTATGAATCATTGAGCTTATGTACCTGTCTGTCTAAAGTCGAAACTATATTATTAGTTTTGGTCGCTCTCCTTTTATATCTACTTATCAGCTGCTATATATACCTATTCCCAAACTTCCTCAAATATAATGCGTCTTTAAAATTGACATAATAAATTTCTGTAAAAGCTTTTAATAAATTAATATGAGCAAATATACACTCACACTTGTTTTTCCCTCAGATTTCAAAATGTATTTAAAATATTTTCATCGATAAAAATGTAAATAAATATTATAGATAGCATTAATTAAAGTCATTGTTTTTTCAATCTATCTAATTGAGTTACGTAATTAAATTAGATTTTAATTAAATATGATAGAACAACCGGCGTCCAAACCAACATTTACTTACCTACCCTCTGATTATTAAGTATAACGTTCTATTTCGAATGCACAGAAAGTTCAGTTCTGAGAAAGAGAGAGAGCTATAGAGATAGAGAAAGAGAGATAGAAAGAGAGAGAGTAAACAAAAGAGAGAGGGAGAGAAAGAAAATGAAAGAGAGAAGAGACACATAAATGAGCACGACAGGGGCGCGTTATTTGATTAATAACATGTAAATAACACATTATCTGAGACTTATCATACGAGTCTTTCAAAAATTATATATTTACTTATTTTTTATTAAAACGTTTTGAGTTTGTTCGTTTTTGCAATATTATTAGAAATTATGATTTAAAGCACACATTTATTGAATTAAATTATTCTATTTCAGTCACGTTAATTATTTAAAGTGAATTATGTTTCGGCATTAGTCATAAGGAACTTACATTTTATTGACTTACACCATGTTTTAGTAAAATAACAAAAGATATCATGAAAAACCCTTAGTTATATCAATTTTCATCGTACACGTGAAACGCCAAAATAAAAATTAGATCGATAAAATATAGTGGGCATCTAAACAAGTCAAGTAAGCGGCTAGCTGAGACATAATAATTACTCACTGTTATAAAAATATCGTTTTTTATTTTAAAAAGTCATCGTTTTTTCTAAGCGTGCATACTTCTCTTTGTTTATAAAGATAGCGATTATATTTTAAGCCAACATTTCATTTTGGCATTTTACGTGTACAATCAAATTTGCTATACTATACTCGCAGGCATTCTATTCTTTTTCTACGAGGTGATACTTGCAGGTATTACCTCCTCTATATTTGAAGGGGTATTTCCGACCAGACATAACCACATCCTTTCTTGGTGTGTGTGGGGGTATACTCCGACGCATTACCTTATCTTTTCGGAGGCTGTGAAGTATATTTTCATTCCTTATAATACATTCCTCCAGGGCATTACCTTCTCATTTTTTTTTGATGATGACTTTCTTCCTTTTATTAGGGGGTCAGAGTAATTTACTATATATTTTGTTTCATGATATCATCCTCTCAGGCATTCTCTTCTTTTATATTGGTTCGTCATGATATAATCCTCTTACTCATTACCCTTACCTGTTGGGAGGGGTCAATGTATGCAGTTTGTTCATTATGATACCATGTTGCCGACCTAGCAAAAATATGCGATCAGATTGAGCATATATTTGCTAGTAAGTCAAACATATATTTAAACATCGTTTCAAATCTGAGTTCATTATTGATTCGCAAGATGATATATATAGATTTCCTCATCTCTAAAGTTAAGAAGCGAATACAATCAGTTCGCAAGTGAACTGCCACTAAGTGTATGACCAGAGACAAGTGCGTCAAATGAAAAGCCAAACTCATGGAAAATTTCACTTTGTTTCAAAATAACATAATGAAAGCAATGTGTAACGGATCACATCTGAATCAGTTTATCCTTTGTATTTAAATGGAAAGTGTTAGAAGTGTACGGATAAACAAAAGAGATCAACAGTCGGTGTAATAAACGTATGTCTAGTAGTTACGGCGGAAGTGTGCAGGTACAGAAGCAAGCTGCTGAGAAGATGTAGTAATAATTTATATTTCGAGGTTTATGTCCGGCACAACTGTAAGGAAACATAACATATTTTATTTCTTTTTCTTCCTTTCTTTTCGCTTCTAAAAAGCCACACTCACAAGGAAGTGGATATATTGAAAAACATTTTTTTCAGCTACGTCCATAAAATCAGTTAAGAGGACCAGATTTTTTTTAAAAAGTATAATGACATAGAATCAGTCTATATTCTATCTGAAAAGCGTAGTCTTAAGTGTTTGCTTCTGCAACACAATAACTAATATACACAAAATAAAATATTTTCAAAAAGTTCTTCATGAGGATTTGGAGTGATAAAATAATGTAACATTTTCCTGTTTTATTAACGAGGGACGTTGAATATCAAGCTCTGTTACCGAAATTACTGGAATAAAATGCACTTGACAGACACGCACATGGCCGGAAGAAACAAAACGTAGCTGATTGACACGTTTGATTGGCAGTGAAACACAATTTAAATAAACGCACTAGGGGCGTGCATACATTGACATCGAAGGCGATATCCAGAATGGGCGTTGCTTCCCTAAATTAACATATAAACTAACTCAAAATTGAGATCAGGAATTAGTTGGCGATCGAGGTATAGAAAACGTCCTCCGCCTTCCTCACTGACCCCACTCATTCTCTGCCACTATATTTTTATACATCATTGTTTGCCGTTATTTATTTGAACACAGAAGAAATACAACAGGCGAATACTTATGTATTAACTATAATAGACTATTTCCATCGATCGAGTCACAATGAATGCGTAAAGTGACTGAGAATCAATGAGGTCTAGAGTGCAAAATAATAATTGACGTGACAGGCAACCCCACAGGGGAGATAACTCTTGCTTCACTTGTTTAGTTTATTCTTCAAATATAGAAACAAAAATTATTTTATAAAATCTTCCAGACACAAAAACAATAATATATTTAGGAAATTATTTTAGTTTCTTGTGTGATCCGATACAAACTATTTTTTCCTAACAGACGCAACTTGTCAACCATTTTGATCACCAAAACAATGCTGACGTTTGTCATACGTTTTTTTTTTACAGAATTAAACGCCATTTTCTCCCTGCTTCAATTCACCGCCCAACAACACAAAGAAAGAACACTGCGTATGCGTGTTTACAAGTGTATGGAAAGTCGTGTGATATTTTGAAAGTGTGCGTATATGCATGCGTACTAGTGCCTGTATGTTAAATTTTTATGTGTACATATCTGTACGTGTAATTACGCATGTGTGTATTATGTGTATACGTATTTACATATACCTGCATGCGCATGTGTCACTATACATGTGTATACGTGTGTATGTTTTTCATATGTGTGCGTGTTTGTGGATATGTGTACGCGAATGTGTATTCATTGAGTACAAAAGCTACACCGATCATTCCAATTAGTTATGTTGCACTTGTTTACAGCGATCTCGTTCTCACAGTTTCAAAATATCAAATATCGCAGCACAAAATGTACGGATTTGTATCGTATATACGATATCAGCTTTCACACACATTTAAGAAAAATAAGATCGTTTATTCGCCAAATATGAAATTGTGGATTATCTGATATCGATTTTTATCAAGCATTAAGACTTTAAGTGCAGTATCTGTTAACGCGTTGAGTTTAAATAGTACAATAAATAATAGTTTAATTAATCTTTACACACAATCAAAATTAACAATATGTAATAATCTGTTTTGTTTTACGGCATATCAACAATTTTCTGGTTATTTAATGCCGAATCAATTTATTTTGTAAAAGTTTTTATACTTCAAGTTTTTATACCTTCAAATATTTATTCATGTTATTTTGTTTTGTTTTTGTTTTTAGCTTTGCAGAATATGATCGAGTTGTGCAAATGGAAAGAAAAGACACAACAATATTAATGTTTGGTTCATTTTAAGTGAGCTAGCCGGTCTCATCAGATAGCCTGATCTGATGGCACAAGCAAACAATATGTAAATTGCCGTTCAAGTTTGTATTATTTGGATTATTCGGACTACTGTTCCCATCCTTGATGGTATCTTCACAACTTTTCCATCGATGTAAACTCCAAACTTCTTTCGTTGCGGCTTGACCAACTTGGAGATAATTCTGTTTAGCGCAACGGATAAAATGTCTAAGTTATACTCAGTTCTAAATGACAGTCTTTTAGAGGTTGAAGGTTCAATCCTGAATACTAAGAATAGAATAATCAGTTCTAAATGACAGTCTTCTAGAGGTTGAAGGTTCAATCCTAAATACTAAGAATACAATAATCAGTTCTGAATGACAGTCTTCTAGAGGTTAAAGGTTCAATCCTGAATACTAAGAATACAATAATCAGTTCTAAATGACAGTCTTCTAGAGGTTGAAGGTTCAATCCTGAATACTTAGAATACAATAATCAGTTCTAAATGACAGTCTTCTAGAGGTTAAAGGTTCAATCCTGAATACTAAGAATACAATAATCAGTTCTAAATGACAGTCTTCTAGAGGTTAACGGTTCAATCCTAAATACTAAGAATACAATAATCAGTTCTGAATGACAGTCTTCTAGAGGTTAAAGGTTCAATCCTGAATACTAAGAATACAATAATCAGTTCTAAATGACAGTCTTCTAGAGGTTGAAGGTTCAATCCTGAATACTTAGAATACAATAATCAGTTCTAAATGACAGTCTTCTAGAGGTTAAAGGTTCAATCCTGAATACTAAGAATACAATAATCAGTTCTAAATGACAGTCTTCTAGAGGTTAACGGTTCAATCCTAAATACTAAGAATACAATAATCAGTTCTGAATGACAGTCTTCTAGAGGTTAAAGGTTCAATCCTGAATACTAAGAATACAATAATCAGTTCTAAATGACAGTCTTCTAGAGGTTAAAGGTTCAACCCTGAATACTAAGAATACAATAATCAGTTCTAAATGACAGTCTTCTAGAGGTTGAAGGTTCAATCCTGAATACTAAGAATACAATAATCAGTTCTAAATGACAGTCTTCTAGAGGTTGAAGGTTCAATCCTGAATACTAAGAATACAATTACGAGCTACTGAATACTTCTACCTGGTCATGGCAAACGGAGAGAGATCAATATTCTCTAATGGATGAAATGAAACGTGCCGTTCGTATTTGCGTAGAATTCTACAAGATGCACCTAAAGAAGAATCAAAGATGATACTGACCGAATCGCATCCCAGATGAAAGCAGTAGTCCGGTTAATCAAATACTCCAAATTATCAATCGCTATCTAAAAAATTCCGAAAAAAATGCAATTCCGGTTATTTTGTTTCTCTTGCATAATTTTGATTCTAGAAAATGTATCAAATTTAAGGCTTAAGCTTAACACTTCAAGAAAAAAAATGAATTAAAATTCAGGGAATCTTACTTAATTAGAATCTATGGACTATGGATAAAATGTACTATAAATTTGAAATATTGGAATTTTCAAATAAGAAGGGCTACCCATATTATGCTATCTAACCATTGAATACACCCCAATAAAAAGTAACTTTAGGGAATTTTTTTATGTAATGTATAATAACTATGGTTAATATTTCACAAAAAATCCAACGAAAGTGAATGAGTTTCTTTTTTTAAATGGTACCTATTCTTCTTCCACTTTATATTCTTTGGCATTAGATAACCCTGAAAGGCTTACATGCTTCAAAATAAATAAGCGATACAAACGCAATATTTATAAATTACAATAATGTAAATAAATCTGCATAGTCGTTACAAATGAGGAATCGTCACAGTTATTGGTGCGATTTTTAATTGTTGGCAAAAAAAGATATTGGAAATTTTAATGGAAATGGACAACAACTTCAGCCAAAAGATTGAAATGGAATTTCGCATAGAGGAAATTTGGAATGCCGTTTTTGAACGAAGGAAACATCGAAATGAATCAATCGAATAGCCAGCAACGAAACAAGCAGAACACTTAACTGTACTCGCTATTGTAAAAGCAGCCACAATCAAGATCATTTTCACAACTAGTAGGTAGATATATATAATGAAGTTATCGCGAAGAAAAATTTATGGCAGCTTTTAAAATGGGTGAACGAATTTTGACATGAAATGTACTAAAATTCCAAGTCTT
Organism: Sepiola atlantica; assembly: GCA_963556195.1. Classification (NCBI taxonomy): domain Eukaryota; kingdom Metazoa; phylum Mollusca; class Cephalopoda; order Sepiida; family Sepiolidae; genus Sepiola; species Sepiola atlantica. The sequence continues at coordinate 2,323,045 of OY744519.1, forward strand.
GACAATGTGTTTACTATCTGCCGAGAACAAGTCATAACAGGTGAGAACATTTATTTTCATAATGATAAATGATAGCTGCGATTACACCGATGAGGTCATTAAACACATCGTATTGGCTATTTTTCATATATGGATATTGCTGACAGCAGAATTTGAACTCTTATATTTTGATAATGGAATCAACGGCTGACATTTTATATAACTTTATGCACGTATGACCGACATTAGAAGTAATTATCTATTGACTATCGTATAATACGGATTATTAAGTCGTGTATCCACCTGCCTTAGACAAGCCTCTACTCATATTCTTTCGAAGTTTTACTACACAAATGAGTAACCTATATTGTTTACCATTGATTCTGACGTTTTGTTTATTCTTCTTTTGCTTAACTGATGTAATTAAATACTCCAAATGATATTTTACTGTTAATTATTGCCTACGCAATTCTTAAAACTATTCTGAGTTTGGTGGGGAGATGAATGCTCATTAATCTCTGACGAACGTTGGTTCAGTCTCAGGTCTTCAGAAAAAGATTGGGAGCAGAACAGCACATACTAATGGACAGGAAGAGTCAATAAGATAAATTATATATTTCAGTTCCTATCAACGGAATAAATAATTCAGAATTGATGTAGAAAATAAAAAAGGGCGCGTAACTTACCGGGGAGTAGCTGCTAGTGGCTCAGGATGTTCTCCCGAGACTAAAGGCGAAAGTCGCTTGCTACAAAGAAAAGTAGAGAAAAAAATAGAGAAGACGTTCAATGATTATTAAAGTCTTCATTAGAACTAGAGAGTTCAATCCATTATCACATTCATAATTTAAAGTTACTAGGCATAAAGAAATATGTCAGAAAAAGGGGATATTTTCAGCAACCTTTATTTTCAGCTAGCCTCACCCTTCGTCATTTTCAACTTAGCCAATTGTTCGACATTCCCAGATATAGGTTTGTGTAAATAACTAATTCAGTTTTAACGGTTCAGCAAGATAACAGCACTACACAGGCCCAAGACGAATGAATGACGACCAAGAGATTAAAGCTGATCAACCTAAAGTAAGAATTGTGAAGAAGTGGAAAACAGGAGAGGCAACAGAGACGGCTATTAACATTTTAGAGCACGCGGATCCTGTTGGTTTTGTACCGCATACAAATAAGAACTGAGTATGCAGACTTTTAAAGCTTTCTGAATAAGTAACCATAGACAGATGAGAGATTATGTGGTCAGTGAAATGAGGAATAAGAACAGAGAAAACTATCTACACCTGGTGCAGTGTTGCCCCAAGGTCACGGTGTTCGCTGCGAAGAGTGTGTCGTGAACTGGAAGACCGGATGAAAAGAGATTTGGAGCGAGCAAGAACTTCGTTCGTGATAAAATTGACCTACAATGCAATGACTTTGCCAGTGAATCTAGTTTGATAGAAAGTAGACCATGACGACAAATGAAGATGCGGGAAATTTCCAGGGATATTTGGTCCAACTATAATTTAGAACTACACGTAGTTGCATACCAAAGTCCTGAAAGTATAAAAAAGCTATTACGTCAGAAAGTAAAGCAGTTTCATGTAGGAGAACTACGAAAAATGATTAAGATGAACTTTGATAAAGCTGAAACAACACGCGTGGCGAAATCTCAGTAAAGGATGAAGTATACCGATAAAAGATGGCAAGGAAAATATAACTTGGCGGTAGACCTCAAGAATACCTTGAGTTTCCACCTTGTTTTACACAGCAGAGACCAAATATTTTAGTGTGAAGTGATGGAACGAAGAGTTTAATTATGTTGGAGGTGACTATACACTGGAAGGATAATTTTGCTATTTCAGAAGATAAGAACGATGAGAAGTATGGTGATCTACTGACGGAGTGCCAAGAAAAACGGATAAAATCTAGAATATTATCATTTGACTTTGTGTGTTCGGGAATATGTTGAGCGAAAGCTTATCAACATACTGTGATATCGTTTTTTCTGTGTTGTACAAATACAGAAATAAATAACTTTATGAAGGATGTACAAGAAGCAGCAGAGAAAGCATCATATCGAATCTGATTGATTAGGAACGATATGTGTTGAACCGAAACGTAGCTTACACCAGTACCAATACGACCCATGATAAGCCTCCACTTCAGAAATACAGTAGAGCAGTAAGGCCTGAAACGGTGGAGTTGTTCCTCCTGATGACTGTGGTACTGAGGCCGATTGTGTGCTATTAGCTACTGTGAACTGTAGGCAGTACGTACAAGTTCTGGTTCAGCAAAGTAACAACAATACTAAGGTTCTAGACAGATAAATGCACTTACTCACGCTTTCATTATAAATCTTGGCCTTTTGGCTAAGATGAAAGTGTAGTATCTGTTCCGATGGATACTGCACCCCATAGACTGGTATTGTCTTGGCCGGTCTATGGGTCTGTCCTGTGCAGTTCTAGGAGGTCCACCCTCTCAGGCTTCGCCTCCCCTCTTTGGGGAGGAGTAAGTTTATTGCTTACTGCCTGAGGCGCCCCTACCGGGGAATGCCGACGAGGCTGTCCAGGCAATTTTTAAACCCCACTTTCCCGACCCGACCGTGGGTCACATCTTACTTGTGGGAGTAACATAAAAACTGGGCTTGTGCCTAACTCCTGGAGAGGAGTAAATCAATACTCACGCTTTCATTAGAAGAGGAACGTATTTCTTGCCGGCAGTGAATACTTTCTCTTAAGATCGAGCTCGTTCTAGATAGCCGGACATCTAAACAACATCACATTAAGCGGGGTTTTTTGCGCCTCTATGTAGAGATACATAGATACTGGAAAGCGCTTTACTTTAATAGCTTCTTTCCTCGCATTCTTTACATTAGGAATTTCTTCCCTGCTCCCTGTGTCCCCGACTGTATCATCATTTAGAAATGTAAATGTTATGTGAACAAACCACTTGCTGCACAGCTCCCTACTATAGAGGTCCCTATAAATATGGTCCCTAATCACAGTAGCCTCTTACGCCTCAGTGGCAATGTACCGTTTTTGTTGTGAATAACTGAAAAATAAGAGTAGCGAAACAGGAAACAAATAGCAGGCCATCAAAATGAGAAAAGAGTAAACTAAATCGAAAATTTATAAGATTGACACAAAAAGAGACAAACTAATTTGCATCGTCATGGCCATGGAAAGGACACTTGAAAAGACAAACGGAATATTTACTGACAATCTCACAAAAACAACTCAATCAGAAGGAAATAGGAATATTGAAATCGAAACATAAGATGACTAGAAACGTCCCCGAAAACGTGTATCAAATAAAGAATTGAAACAGTACAACACATGATGATTATGAAAACAGCCGAAATATTAAGAAAAATCATCCAGTGCGGAAACCAACATCATCAACGAACGTCAATAAACGATAGGTAAGTTGAACAAGAAATATAAGTAGAATGCCACACGAATTCAAAAAAACTAAAACTGCTAGAAATCCAATAATGTGACATCTCACAAACACACACACGCAGACAAAACATATGTGGTTAACACCAGCATCAGTTTGTCCTACACAAAGTGGTCGAGGAAGGTAAGGGATAATTGAATGACCCTGGAGGCACAGCACTGACCAGACTTCAACTATAAGTGTGCAAAGAGTGCTGGAACCTCGAAGATGCTCGTTGTTCAACAAATTCCTGAGAAGGCAACCGGTCGTTGACAGCGAAAAATCAATGGTAAAAAATGACTGTTGCAATTACGAAAAATAATTTGCAACGATTATCAAAAGAGAAAAAGAGTGTTAACAATCCATGGATACCTGTTGCGACTCAGACTTCAGAGAACAGGACTTTTTATTCCTAAGGAGTAATCGTTTGTATTTATTTGTGAAGAAACACTTAGCGAGTAAATAATACAAAAAATAATAATAATAATAATAATAATAATAAAAATAATAATAATAATAATAATGATAATAATAATAATAATATAAATTTGTAAGAACAATATCATCATGCTTCTACGCCCTGCAACGAAGCGCGTTTGCACTCGAAGCGTTTAGTAGCAGTAGAAAAAAGCCATAACAAAGCTAAGAAGAGAAAAAGATGCAGGTTGGACAGCACTCTCGATAAATGCACCTGAACGTCAGGAGAATACTGCAACATTTGTACATTCCAATTCCAAAGAAATCTATCGATCATTACAGCTAAAACTCAATGGTAAAGGGGTGTTCGTTTAACGACACATGCTATAATTACAGAAATAAGATGAGAGTATTTATAATCTGTGGAGACTCGTTGTCATTCAGACGCCAGGGAACATCATCTGTTTTTGTCTGTTAGAGACCACTGAAAATGATTTTTGTGAGAAATATTATCGTTGTTTGTCTCTTGGCTGATTGATTACGAGCGTCGAATGCTGGACACTAATCAAACTTAAAACTACTTCACTATGTGAACTATTGTAAATGTGAATTATTTGTATATGTGAATATTATTGTAGTATATGTGAATTATTAGTATTGTGAATACTATTGTAGTATATGTTAATTAGTTGTATATGTGAATACTATTGTGGTATATGTGAATACTATTATTGTATATGTGAATAATTAGTATATGTGAATACTATTGTAGTATATGTGAATTATTTGTATATGTGAATACTATTGTAGTATATGTGAATTATTAGTATATGTGAATACTATTGTTGTATATGTGAACTATTAGTATATTTGAATACAATTGTAGTATATGTGAACTATTAGTATATGTGAATACAATTATTGTATATGTGAATTATTAGTATATGTGAATACAATTGTAGTATATGTGAATTATTAGTATATGTGAATACTATTGTTGTATATGTGAATTATTAATGTATGTGAATACTATTGTAGTATATGTGAATTATTAGTATATATGAATACTATTGTAGTATATGTGAATTATTAGTATATGTGAATACTATTGTTGTATATGTGAATTATTAGTATATGTGAATACAATTGTAGTATATGTGAATTATTAGTATATGTGAATACTATTGTTTTATATGTGAACCAAAAGCCAAAAGGTGAATACTATTGTAGTATATGTGAATTATTAGTATATGTGAATACAATTGTAGTATATGTGAACTATTAGTATATGTGAATACAATTGTAGTATATGTGAATTATTAGTATATGTGAATACAATTGTAGTATATGTGAATTATTAGTATATGTGAATACTATTGTAGTATATGTGAACTATTTGTATATGTGAATACTATTGTTGTATATATGAATTATTAGTATATGTGAATACTATTGTATTATATGTGAATTATTAGTATATGGGAATATAATTGTAGTATATGTGAACTATTTGTATATGTGAATACAATTGTAGTATATGTGAATTATTTGTATATGTGAATACAATTGTAGTATATGTGAATTATTTGTATATGTAAATACAATTGTAGTATATGTGAATTATTTGTATATGTGAATACATTTGTAGTATGAGTGAATTATTTGTATATGTGAATACATTTGTAGTATATGTGAATTATTTGTATATGTGAATACAATTGTAGTATATGTGAATTATTTGTATATGTAAATACAATTGTAGTATATGTGAATTATTTGTATATGTGAATACATTTGTAGTATGAGTGAATTATTTGTATATGTGAATACATTTGTAGTATATATGAATTATTTGTATATGTGAATACAATTGTAGTATATGTGAACTATTAGTATATGAGAATACAATTGTAGTATATGTGAATTATTAGTATATGTGAATACAATTGTAGTATATGTGAATTATTAGTATATGTGAATACATTTGTAGTATATGTGAACTATTAGTATATGTAAATACTTTTGTTGTATATGTGAACAATTAGTATATGTGAATACTATTGTATTATATGGGAATTATTAGTATATGTGAATACTATTGTTGTATATATGAATTATTTGTATATGTGAATACTATTGTATTATATGTGAAGTATTAGTATATGTGAATACTATTGTAGTATATGTGAACTATTTGTATATGTGAATACTATTGTTGTATATGTGAACTATTAGTATATGTGAATACTATTGTTGTATATGTGAATTATTTGTATATGTGAATACTACTGTATTATATGTGAAGTATTAGTATATGTGAATACTATTGTAGTATATGCGAATTATTGGTATATGTGAATACTATTGTATTATATGTGAACTATTAGTATATGTGAATACTATTGTATTATATGTGAATTATTAGTATATGTAAATACTATTGTTGTATATGTGAATTATTAGTATATGGGAATACTATTGTAGTATATGTGAATTATTAGTATATGGGAATATAATTGTAGTATATGTGAACTATTAGTATATGTGAATACTATTGTAGTATATGTGAACTATTTGTATATGTGAATACTATTGTATTGATTTACCCCTCTCCAGAAGTTAGGCACAAGCCCAGTTTTTATCTTACTCCCACAAGTAAGATGTGACCCAAGGTCGGATTGAGAAAGTTGGGTTTAAAACTTGCTAGGGAAGGCTTGTCGGCATTCCCTGGTAGGGGCGTCTCGGGCAGTAAGCAATACACTTACTCCTCCCCAAAGAGGAGAGGCGAAGCCTGGGAGGGTGGACCTCCTAGAACTGCACAGGACAGACCCATAAACCGGCGTAAATCAAGCCCTGAAGGCCAAGACAATACCAGTGTATGAGGTGCAGTATCCATCGGAACAGATACTACACTTTGATCTTAGCCAAAAGGTGAATACTATTGTAGTATATGTGAATTATTAGTATATGTGAATACAATAGTAGTATATGTGAATTATTTGTATATGTGAATACAATTGTAGTATATGTGAATTATTTGTATATGTGAATACAATTGTAGTATATGTGAATTATTTGTATATGTGAATACAATTGTAGTATATGTGAATTATTTGTATATGTGAATACAATTGTAGTATATGTGAATTATTTGTATATGTAAATACAATTGTAGTATATGTGAATTATTTGTATATGTGAATACATTTGTAGTATGAGTGAATTATTTGTATATGTGAATACATTTGTAGTATATGTGAATTATTTGTATATGTGAATACAATTGTAGTATATGTGAACTATTAGTATATGTGAATACAATTGTAGTATATGTGAATTATTAGTATATGTGAATACTATTGTATTATATGTGAATTATTTGTATATGTTAATAATATTGTAGTATATGTTAACTATTTTTATAGGTGAATACTATTGTAGTATATTCGTGCTGTGCTTTTATGAAAGCCACAGGACGCTCATGTATATAGCATAATGGAATATGTTTTTGTTAATGTTTGGCGAATAATAGAGTTAGTAAGTGTTGACGTGGGGCGAATGGTGCACGGGAGTTGACGGAAATTGATTTCTCGAATTCACGAACCGGTCTCTTTCTATCGATTAAAAATTGAGCCAGTTAGTATAAACTATTTGGAACCAAACACATCCTCAACTGTATTGTTCCCAGATATTTATTGTTTATTTAGAAAACTAGTTCATTTTCCCCGGCGTCTTTGCAGCAGCGTATGCGTGTGCTCTGCGTCAACGGCATAGTGTTATTTATCCGGGCAAATGTTATCTTTCGGCTAGCTGCACCAATATCGTTCATTAAATTACCCCAGAGATTGATATTGAACACTTTTCTGGCTATCTGCAGGGAGAAAAACTATGCATGGATTATCTTTTCTCTCGTGATCTTACATGAAAAACTTTAAGGACTAAATTCAAAACCGCTACACATTTTACTCCAAATCGTTCTATTTTATGAAAGTCGCCCCGGACAAATCATGAAGACATTTGATGTTAGGATTTAGAAAGCACGCAAGATGATTAACGTGAAAATAGAGATGACGTTTGACCTTTGGCTTGAACAAGCGAAGGCTATAGGTGGAGAGTTCCACAAGCCTAAAATTATTGGAAAGAATTAACTGGAATAGGAAGATGTATCACAGCGGTGTCTGAACGGCGAATTTATGAAGTCAACTAGACCAAAGTCAACTAGATCAAACGAGCTGGAACACAGGAAGCAGTAAATAAATCAGACAATTCTAAAGAATACATGTCATACATATAAAACAGACTGAGACTAGCAACAATATGTTTCTTAGAGGGTGTAAAGTGTAGGACAACAAATTACAGATGCGGTCATGAAGCATTTCAAGAAGGCTAAACTGGGGCAGAGATGCACAAGTCAAAATATGACAAAGGTAATCTATAGAAAGTCTGATAATTGATTTCTATGTAACATCATCAAAATAACTAAACATATATCTATCCCTGAAATGAACAACAATCGTGTCAGTTTTTTGTCAATAGAACCTTGTTAACCTACATTCTTATCGGCAACTGTCTATCTTACTCTAAATATATACTAGCACTACCACATTATAAAAATAAACCAATAATATATTGACCTTGTGCCGTTAAGAGCGATTTCATGCAAAAGAACCTCTGCCATCCAACCGACGTATTAAAATGGTGTCACATACTAATAGTCGTGTTTATGTGAAGAGGATTAAAGATCAGAGAGCGACATCAGGCGGAAGTCACGAAATCACGTGATTTCCGGGTGAAATTTATGCTTTCTCTTAGCTGGCGAGGTTTCAAGGAAAGAAGGCGTATGGATACTCTTTCCAATAAAGACAGCGCGCGTAGGTAAACGGGTGTAGCGAGAAACGCTATCAGTCTACCTGCCTGTCTGTCTCTCTCTCTCTCTCTCGCTCTCTCTCTCGCTCTCTCTCTCTCACGCGCGTGCGTGCGCATCAGAAAACAGCCCGTCTCTGTGACCGTTCTTCTCTGTTTTAAAACAATCTTATTAAAAACTGGCCATTGGCGCGCGAGTAGTTTTGTGGCAACAAAAAACCTGAGTTGACGACGACTGCAACACGGATGCATAAAGGTTTCATACACGCCCAGTAAGTGGATGTACAACGATAGTATAAACACTTTAATACTTGACTTGACTTTGACTTGACTTGGTCCCTTAACCCCCTCCTGGGTCGTAAGGGCGCTGCACCAATGAACTCCACACCAGCTGTCTCCACTTCTGACGGTCATGGGCAATGGACTGGGTTGTAGCGAAGTTGTAGCCCGTCCATTCTTTGATGTTGTCCGTCCATCTTTTGTGTTGTCTACCTCTCCTTCTCTTGCCTTGCACTGCTCCCTGCAGGATGGTTTCGGAGAGACCACTGCCCCTTGTCACGTGACCATACCATCCAAGCTTTCTTTTTCTTACAGTTGTCAGCAAATCTTCGTAGTTGTTCAGATTTGCGTTGATGAGCGCGCGAACTCCTTCGTTTGTGACACGGTCTGAGTACGATATGCCAAGCACTCTTCTGTAGCATCTCATTTCTACCATTTGGATTTTTCTTTGGAGCTCGGCTGTCAAGGTCCATGACTCGCATGCATACAAAAAGATGGATAATACTAGTGTATGCAGCAGCTTCAGTTTGCAACGGAGACTAATGTTTCCGTCTTTCCAGATTGATTTCAGTTTTGCAAGTGCTGCTGCCGTTTGTGCTGCTCTTGCCAGGATTTCAGTCTTGGATCCTTTGTTGCTGAGTATACGAACGTATATTAATCATTTGTCATATGACGTACTTGTTGTCACTTGATGAATGCAAATTTCAACTTCATGCGGTTTGACATAAAACTTACTATAAAAACATTTTAAATAATTAAAAGCAATATATGACGTTCACCTAATAAAAAATCAAGAAATGCCGATTCCTTATATATAATCGTATCACAGTCAATAGTTTTCTTCAAATGTCCGGCTGGCTTAGCAGGCCGAGAGCAGACTCAAGGCGTTTCCACGAATAATGGCGATAGCGTAGCGCTCGTAAAGCCTAGAAAATTCGCGATGGTCACTGGTGTTGTTATTATTCGCCAAACATTAACAAAAACATATTCCATTATGCTATATACATCAGCGTCCTGTGGCTTTCATAAAAGCACAGCACGAATATACTACAATAGTATTCACCTATAAAAATAGTTAACATATACTACAATTGTATTCACATATACTAATAATTAATAGACCAAGGCTGCCGACGAAGTCGCGCGTGGCAGAGCTTATTACTCCACTCGTCTCCGCAGCAATCGGTTGAAATACAAATCTGTCGAGAAAATCGGCATATTTTACCACTTGCTGCTCTCTGCTGACGCTGCTGCATGTCCAGGGTTTGTTGCCGATTCTATCACTGACGAGGGCGCAAAAGTGTCGACACAAGTCGCATCCTATATTAGTGACTTACAGTTTGTAAAGGGAAACACCGTCAATGCTAACGGGTTCGAGGATCGACAGGAAGCCAGCGATGTCTAGTGCTCGTCGGACGATAGCGCTGTTCCTCGTAAATCTGCCGGCGCTCCTTCTACACGAAAGGGTGTGGAGCCCATATATGTCAACCGGCTGGCCACAACGGCACCTGTGACAGCTGCAAAATAATAAAATAGCTTTGCATTTGAAATATAGAATCTTCTTTATCGTAATATTTTGGAAGTAAATAATCGATTGTTGGTCAAATCTAAGAAATCATTACTTTCAAATCTTAGCCGAAATAGATAAACGAACAGATCCGGACATTCGTAAGATTCGTCTGGTAAAAATGATTTTTCAAACGTAAGCGGAATAAAGTGGCGAAAATACTGTTGTTTTAAAGTTTTATTCACCTCAAACAAGTCATATTGCCAATGGCACATCCGGAGATACTGTAAATGGAACCAGATACAGACGGGCATCATAAATGGGGAGTTTTGCAGCAATATGTTTATTCACATTACATTTCGGGTTCTGCATACTTGTAGAGTCGGAATTCCAAAGGCAAGCGGTCAGAACAAAAGAAGCTATAATAGTAGTAAGTTGTTCGGAATCTGTGGTTTTTTACAGTGAAGGGGTGGGATTTTGCTGTAAGTCCGGTTGGTCGTAGTTACGTTGTGGGAATACAAGTGCAGTAAGTTAGTCGGGACACATTCCGTGAAAATATTAGTAAAACATCGGGATGAAACATTGTGGCGATGAGACAGGGGCTGCAGCTTGGTAAAGAATATAGCATTTTATGCATGTGTTCTGTCACGCTTAAACTGAAGCGCTTCAGATTATAAAAAAAACTATTTAAATCGTAAGCTTGACAAACCAACGAATATGCGTTGTCTAACTTGAGCGGGCGGTGCCGATAAACAACAGAAATAAAACTTAACCCTGACGACCAACCGACCGTCACTTTGTTGGTCAGTTGAGTGTTTCAAACTAGAACCTCTAATTTTCAACGCTATCGATCTTTTATCTCTTGTAATGAAATATGGACGGAGCAAAAATGATCTCTCAAACATAAACGTGAAAGATCGGCCGACTGACCGACAACACATACAACAAATTTACAAGGACGCAAAACTCTATAAAATTGATATTATTAGTCTGCCCAAAGAATGTCGCCAAAGTCTGAAATATTAAAAGAGCCGAGCCATTCCAATAATTACCGGAATTCCGAAGACTACGATCAGCCATCATAGACTTGAAAAGAATTGGCAGTCGAGCCAAAGTCTCATGAAACCAAATCCATCTTAGACTTCTTTGCCAGACATTGATTTCAATTTCGGATCTATGATTATTTACTTAATTATGTCTAAGTTAGGTACAAGGTCAGGATAGTTTAGCACGTATGAACCCAAACTCACTACTAAGTGGTTTGTTGGATTACCAATTCTCGCAGCATTCCACTAAACTTTTTATTAAATGTTATCTCTACAGAACCATATTTAAATGTTATAATAAAGAAGAAAGCGTATATCTCGACAGTCAATTCCATTCATAGTATTGTGTTCGCCATACCGAAAAGATTGATTTCTAAATATGAGCCAAATTATTGGGTTTTGGGAGGAGAGACAGAGGTTTAAGAAAGACGAGAAGAAACATATTAGAAATTCAACTTATTTTCCTATGAAATGATTCCATATTTAATGTTACATGTAGCGCTATCCGACGTTTCCCAAGTCGATATATAACATCCTATAAAAGTTAAACGATTGCCGCATAAATCACAAATAATATGTATGTTATGATGTGCTTTAGTGTAAATTTCTGAGGAAAAATGTCTTACACGTGTTTCTTGAGAAAATTCTGAACATACTTGAAAAATATCCAAGTTATTATATGAAAAGCACGTCTACAGGTTTGATTTCCAAAATCCAGGTAAACAAAATTCTTTCAAATAAGAATCGTCAATTGCGATATAAAAGTAGTACACACCAAACTTTGGAACTATAGTAATAGCAACAAATAAATGTTCAGAAAAAACTCGAATGCACATCAAAATGTGTCTTTAAAAAACAGTTTCACAAATCATGGTACACTCAGTCAAAAAACACTTTAAAAACGTTATAATATATACGTATATTATATGTCTGCTTGTGTGTTAGAGAGAGAGAGACGGTGTGTGTGTGCATGTGAGTGTATATATACAATCAAACGTAAATTCAATGTGTAAAGATTCTATATAAGTGTGATATTAGTTAAAAGTTTGGGAATTGAAACGACAATAAGAGATAGGAAATGACGTGATATTTTCAGGCGGATTTGTATAAATATGACATATCATGATGAGAAGCTACCTAGGCTAAGAAATTGTCTAATGATATTATTAATAAAGATATTACTCTCTCTCTTTCAAGTTCTGCCCGAATGAAACGATGTATAGCTACACTGCAATGAAACAGCTTGCTTTCCCATATTCATGTGTCTTTTGAAAGCTGTAATTATATCACAAATAATTGTTTCAATAGCCTCAAGTTATCGTCACAACAAGATCAACAAGACCCACTACAATGACAGCATACAGTAAAGTGGGCGTTGGTACATCGTACATTTTTATTCTATTCGTTTTCTTTTTAATTCTTATTCCTTTTTACGGTCTGTGAAATAAACTTTTTGTTACCGTATAAACGTATGCCTCCCTTTCCACAAATGAACAATAGATTTTCCTTTTTGTCTTTGTTTCGTCATTTTTATTTGCGTCATCATTTTTTCTTTTTATATTTTTCTCGACTACTCTACGTTAGTGTTTTTTGTCATTGTAGGCTTTAATTATCATTTGCAAGTTTTCGCAGCAACTGTGTGACAGTTTTAAGTATTTTGTTCGAATAGTTAGTGCAAGGGATTTGTTAGGGGGAAGTGTTTTTGGGATATAATTCATGAATTCTGTTTTAGCATCTGGTTATAGGGCGCTGTAAACCAGATAAAAATCATCTGTCTTTTATTTTTCATTTCATTGTAAATATTGGTATCACGTTACTTATATTTAATCTCGATATTATTATAGCCACTATATTTTAAAGCTGTGTTGTAAATGTTGCTTGACTTCTAAAATACATTTTCATTGCTAGAACGATTGCTAAGTATACGTTATATAAAACTAGGAATATGTTTTATGATTTATGATTGATAGGGGTGATTGAACTCTCCGTTCATGTATATTTAATTGACGATCTACTTTAGATATGGCTCTTATGTATTTTATCTAAGTTGAAAGTGACATCTAGATAGTTAATTATTTTTATGTTAGCTAATACGACTAGGCTCATATGTATTTTATTTTAGTTGAAAGTGACATCTAGAAAGTGAGTTATTTTCATGTTAGCTAATACGTCTAAGCGCATATGTATTTTATTTTAGTTGAAAGTGACATCTAGAAAGTGAGTTATTTTCATGTTAGCTAATACGTCTTAGCGCATATGTATTTTGTTTAAGTTGAAAGTGAAATCTATAAAGTGAGTTATTTTCATGTTAGCTAATACGTCTAGGCTCATATGTATTTTAGTTAAGTGGAAAGTGACTCCAGAAAGTTAATTATTTTCATGTTAGCTAATACGACTAGGCTCATATGTATTTTATTTAAGTTGAAAGTGACATCTAGATAGTTAATTATTTTTATGTTAGCTAATACGACTAGGCTGATATGTATTTTATTTAAGTTGAAAGTGACATCTAGAAAGTGAGTTATTTTCATGTTAGCTAATACGTCTAGGCGCATATGTATTTTCTTTAAGTTGAAAGTGAAATCTATAAAGTGAGTTATTTTCATGTTAGCTAATACGTCTAGGCTCATATGTATTTTAGTTAAGTGGAAAGTGACTCCAGAAAGTTAATTATTTTCATGTTAGCTAATACGACTAGGCTCATATGTATTTTATTTAAGTTGAAAGTGACATCTAGAAAGTGAGTTATGTTTATGTTAGCTAATACGTCTAGGCGCATATGTATTTTGTTTAAGTTGAAAGTGACATCTAGCAAATTAGTTATTTTCATGTTAGCAAATACGTCTAAGCGCATATGTATTTTAGTTAAGTGGAAAGTGACATCAGGAAAGTGAGTTATTCTTATGTTAGCTAATACGTCTAGGCTCATATGTATTTTATTTAAGTTGAAAGCGGCATCTAGAAAGTGAGTAATTTTCTATGTTAGCCAATACGTCTAGGCTCATATGTATTCTATTTAAGTTCAAAGTGACATCTAGAAAGTGAGTTATTTTTATGTTAGCTAATACGTCTACTCTTAGACCTAATTTTTCTCATTGCCATACTATTATTTACTCACTAGGGTATCTCACAGAAGATATTACCAGTTATCGCTCATTGGCAACAAAATTAGATGGTTGACTGGAGTCCATATTTACGTGCTTCCCCATGATGGCAAAGATAGATACAAGATAGGTTCTTAATGCTCTGAAATCCAGATAGTTCCCTGGGGTCGTAGTATCGACTATCTGGCAACGGTTTTTACACTGAATTATCGCTGATAACATCCGATGGCATTATCTTGAGTTACAAAAAACATGTTCATCATTCTATTACCGTATGCGGTGAACTTGAATGCCCAACGCTTTTATTATAATGAATGAATGTCTGGAGTATGATTTCCTTACTCGGTCATTCCAGTCTCTTAAACCTTTCATGACTCTCTGATACAAACCGATGTTGTTGTCATCGTATTTTTTCGTGACGCTACTAGGAATTATTATTATTTATTCACCAGATGTTTCCTCACACGTGATATTCAGTGATTACTTGCTGACAACAGCCAGTGATGTTTCTTAGGGTCTGGGTGACAACAAGTCCTTATAGCTATTTAGCATTATCTACTTATTTCGATAACCGCTGTTATTCATTTTGCGTTATCGCAACAGCCTTTTACTATTATTTTTGTATGGCACCGGCCGTTTGTCTTGTCTGGAATGTGAGTGGTTATCAGCTACCTTACAATTCTAGTGAAATCACTATCCTTCCAGTGGAGTTCTGGCTGGTGCTCCTTTTCTCTCTCCTCAGTCTTTCAATAAACACGCTTAGAGAAAATAGTGGCGTGAATATTCATTGACTATTTGATGTAGACAAATATCCGCCCATCTGTATGATCGGCTGAAAATAAAAGAAACGACTCCATGAATCTAGCTCAAATACTTACTAGCTCTCATGGTTATATCTCCGAGTGCTACGATGACAACCTGTAATTTCACATTTTATCAACCTCTATTTTAAGGTCATTATATTGACACACGATCATCCTCCTCCTCCTCCTCCTCCTCCTCCTCCTCATCATCATCATCATCATACATCGCGATCATCATCATCATCATCATCATCATCATCATCATCATCATCATCATCATCATCATCATCATCATCATACATCGCGATCATCATCATCATCATCATCATCATCATCATCATCATACATCGCGATCATCATCATCATCATCATCATCATCATCATCATCATCATCATCACGATCATCATCATCAACATCATAATCATCATCATCATCATAATTCCTAGATGAACATCAGCTGCTTTTGGAAGTGAACGTCCACTGGTAATGACACATGTCAGAACGTCTACTGGCTATATTATAGAATTACTACAACAAATGTGGTTTATTAATTCTATAATATAGCCAGTAGACGTTCTCACGCATGTCATTACCAGTGGGCGCTCACTGGCAAACACAGCTGGTGTTCTAGTGACAAGCCTCCACATATTTCGAGTACTCCTAGCTTCATTCGATCTTTGAGTTCACTTTACGTTCTTACAACAGCCGTTTATCATTGATTTCCCTGATAACAGCTATTAGCCTTTTTTGTATTTGAATGACAGTGACCATTCTCAGGATTTCAGTACGTAGACTCTTTGTACTTTAAAGGTAAGATCTGAAGTGTGTTATTCCTCCTCGTTCTTTCTATCCTCCTCGGTTATTCATGACTATTTCTATGGTATCAACCGATGTCCGCGGTTCGGTATTTGAATGGCATTATTATTATTATTATTTAGTAGTATGAGAAGGAGGAGGAAGAGAATGACACATAGTAAATACATTTATCATATAGTACGAAAAGGTTAGAATAAAATGAATGAATGTCATGTGGTCTCATTGGCTATTCAAAATGACCACGGTTCGGCTTAAAAGAAAACGAAGGTTTCTAATGCTTTGTCAACTTTCCAAAAAATAAATTCCTTACAAATTTCCCAGTGGGATATATTGAGCCACAAAGCGAGAAAATGTCGGCGGCTTGTCATTTTTTTTATTTTTTTATTTTTTTCAAAAAGAATGTAATATTTTATTTATTTTTTGTTTCTGTTTTTAGTTCCGACACCGATTCTTTGGAACTTTCATATTTTAATGGCGTCCGATGAGAATCGATGTCACTGAGATTCCAATCAGCGACTGAATTGAGAAAATCTCAACGACCAACGTTTCTGCTCCTTTGGGATTTTTTCTGACAATAAATTAATACATTTTCTTCTCTGTTATTTTTTTGTGTAATACGACCAGCCAAGTAACTGTCATACACGCAAGGAAATAAAATTGAAATATATCTTACACTAGCTTTACAAAATGTCTGCACGCACTAACAATAATTCGCCTTTTCCCTGCCTTTTGGCTGGGATCAAAGTGTAGTATCTGTTCCGATGGATGCTACACCCCGTAGATCAGTACCATCCTCTGGTCTTCGGGCCTTGATTCCGCTAGTCTTAGAGATTGGTCTGTGCAGTTATAGGAGGACTACCCTTGCAGTTTATTACTAATCGCCTGTGGCACCCCTATTGGGGAATGCCGACGAGACAGTCTAGGAATGTTTTGTAAGCCAGAGTGCTCTTTCTTCTAGAAAGCTTGCTTTTCAATCGCATTTGTATCACATGTGATAGATAGATTAATGAAAAAAAATATTCGCAACCTATCTAACGTTAATTACATTTGATATTGACACGCGTGCACTCATAACTAAGTAACTGTTTTCCCTCCGTCGATTGAAGATTTTCGCTTAAAATTTCATGAAAACAAATGTACAAAGTGATTTATTAATTCTATTTGATTTTTGTTCTTTCTTTATATTTTTTTCCTACAGTATCCTTCGCTACATGACAATCGAAGGGTGTTGATATATGTATGTGTCTGTAGGCACGCTCATGATAGTCTAAGCTTAGCGGCTACTACAACGTTGTCGGTCTACGATTTGATTCTGTGCAGCTTCCCCAAACTTTACATTCTCTCTTTGAGAAGTGATTAGTTTATTGGCACTCAACTACAGAGTATCGACGGACTGTTCATGTATTTTTGTAGGCCTGAGCGCGCTTTTCCCAGTTCGTTTGCGTTTCAGAACTTTACCTGATATTGTATTTAAACTCTTGGAGATGTAAACACCTACGCTATTGTTATTTAAATCAAAGCTGTTTGACTGAGCTTCAAGCTCTTGTTTCTCATTATAAAATATTCACAGAGAAAAACTCTTCTACTACCACAATTTCAGAAAACTATTTCCTTCTTCTTACGTGATCTTAATCGCTAACACAATTTATATGTACAGTATATCGTTCCAAGAACTTATCCTGTATCAAAAATACGTTGCCTGAAGAGTACAGCGTGCTTATGTTTAAATCTAATGACAATAAGCACTCGTAATCAACTGCCTCGCCATTAAAGTTTACTTATTCTATTCATTATTTTAAAAATATTCATCATCATTCAGCTGAAACTTATCATTAACTGACATTTTCGAGTGGATTTTGATAAGTGGTGACCCAATATTACAAAAATGATAGTTAAACTTTGGTTTACGGATACAGTTCAGGCTGACTTAGTTAGATTTTGGTGAAGACATCAGAATAAATCAGACTGCACCTCGGGAAGAGCACGCAGTATACTTCTGTTGCCTCCAAGGGGGAGATCTAATTGTTCGTATGTTACGATCAAATAAAATATATGTTTGTTTTCGAATACAAATCAACGAATCAACAAATCGTTCGTATGTTACGATCACATAAAATATATGTTTGTTATCGAATACATATCAACAAATAAACAAATCAGTAACAGTACAATTAAACTATTCCTCGTGCCTGCAATACTCGCATACAGCGGTCCTACGAGAGTAAAAATACTCCATCCAAGGTTTTTTCACGTCCTCCAATGGTGGCTAACTCTCCACAGGGGTGCATTCTCGCTCTGGATTCACAATAACACTAAGAAAATAACTATATCCAGAATTTGGAGAAGGACCATTTTTCTTCGACTGTTTACGTTGCTTTCTTCTATACTAGCGTCGGAGGATATATCGGGGCATCACCTTGCTGGGGGCTGGCACTCTTCGTGATTGATACATTCTTAAGTCATTTTATCTCGCGTCTTGTCGCTTTAAATTTCCAACCTAAACTATTTCTCTCTATCACTCTCTCGTTGAGCACTGTGATGTCACATTCGTTTCTATCAATTCCCACAGTAGGTCGAGATCACCTCGACTTAACCCAATTTCCTGTCCACGCGAGAGCATTTCCCTACGAATTTAAATCATAAACTGTGTACTAGCGGGAGTAGCCTTATCTGTTTTCACTCTGATCAGTTATATCGAAGTCATCAAGACCAAATTTAAAGAATTCAAATTTCATACTTACTAATTATACAAAAACGTTTTATATATTCTAATATAAAATATTGGGTTCTGTAATTTATTAGCATGTCCATAATATTATTCGTTTACCGCCTGTTACAAAGCTTCCATATTTTCGTGTCTTTATTAACATTCAACATATGAGACACCCATCTGGTAACAAATAGAACAAAAGTAATAACGTTTACAATAACGTAAACACTTTCGTTCTATTGTACCTGTTATTTATTGTAAAAAGTGTTTTCTTAATAAATAGAAAAAAGGGTTTACGTTTATTATAACGTTAACATTTTGGTTCTATTGTACTTGTTATTTTTTGTAAAAAAATATTATTTTAATAAATATAACAAAAGTGTTAACGTTTATAATAACGTAAACACTTTCGTTCTATTGAACCTGTTATTTATTGTAAAAAGTGTTTTCTTAATAAATAGATCAAAATTGTTAACGTTTATAATAACGTTAACACTTTGGTTCTATTAGTGCATGTCATTTATTGTAAAAATAGTTTTCTTAATAAATAGATCAAAATTGTTAACGTTCATAATAACGTTTACATTTTGGTTCTATTGTACCTGTTATTTATTGTAAAAAATATTATCTTAATAAATATAACGACAGTTTTTATGTTTATGATAAGGTTAACACTATCGGTTTTATTGTACTTGTTATTTATTGTAAAAATATATTTTAATAAATAAAACAAAAGTGTTAACGTTTATGATAACGTAAACACTTTGGTTCTGTTGTACTTGTTATTTATTTAAAAAATATTTTTTAATAAATAGAACAAAAGTGTTAACGTTTATAATAACGTTAACAGTTTTGTTCTATTTATCTGTTGTTTATTGTAAAACATATTTTTTAATAAATAAAACAATAGGTTTAACGTTTATAATAACGTTAACACTTTGGTTTTATTGTACTTGTTATTAATTGTAAAAAAAGATGCTTTAATAAATAAAACAAAGGTTTAACGTTTATAATAACCTAAACGCTTTAGTTCTATTTTACCTGTTATTCATTGTAAAAATATTTTTAAATCTTGTTTTACGGTAATAATAATTGTTAGCTAAATATTGTTTGAATAAATACAAACGGGCAAGCAGCTTGTTGGAAGCATCATTAATTGCTTCTATTCTGTTCACTTACGTTTAGTGTATTCTACAAGACCTGCTTTTTTCTTTCCCTTTGCAATTCTAGTAATGTTGTTTACAAATTTAAATGCCAATTTCATGCTGGCTTATAGGGCGTACATTCTTGCATTTGCTGACCCGCATAACACAGCATGTTCTATCAAAAATTCGACTGGGAAAGGTAGGATAAAGTCGACAACGATACAATTCTATTCATGATGTATTATTTTGGAACAATTCCTTTTGAAATAGATAAAATAGAAATTTTCGCTACCAGCAAAAGAAAATAGTAACCAATTACGTTTTCATATTTGACGATCAGACTGTCTCAGTTCTGTAAATAGCATGGAATGTGATAACATACATAAACTTATAATACGGTCAAATTAAACCGAAAAAAACGTAAACAAACTGGAAAAGACATGCATAGTTTTGTTGCTTATTAAAAGCAGCAGGAGATAAATGCGTAATCCATGGCGATTTTATTGCAGCTGTACATTAAATAAGTATTCATGGATGACAAAAATACATTTAAATATAAATAAGGTTATTTGTGAACGAGAAGCGATTCTTAACATTAGACAAAATTATTTGAGGCTGTTGCTAAAACCGAACTAGTCGCTATCGAAGGAATATACCCCAGAGCTACCAAACTAGCAGTAAAATCCAATTTACTGTATATGCTATCAAATGCCGAACAACTATTTAAAGACACGCTTCGTTGAATGACACATCACAACTGGTGCACCAATCACTAGTCTCTTCATCTTGGAAGTTGTACAAAAAGGAGTCACTAACCTAATAGGTTGCGCACTGTCTACCGAACTCCAACCTTTGTCCAATCGCCGCCATGTTGCATTTGTGTGTATGTTTTATAAATACTTCTACAAAATGTACTCAGATGGCAACGTAAATACCCTGGCGAATCCGATTAGCAAAAAAAATACCACCTCTTCACTATAGAGATTACCAGATGCCGGACAACGTTCTACTCCCTTGGCCTTTTGGCTAAGATCAAAGTGTAGTATCTGTTCCGATGGATACTGCACCCCATAGACTGGTATTGTCTTGGTCTTCGGGGCTTGATTTACGCCAGTCTATGGGTCTGTTCCTGTGCAGTTCTAGGAGGTCCACCTTCCCAGGCTTCACGTCCCCTCTTTGGGGAGGAGTAAGTTTATTGCTTACTTTCTGAGGCGCCCCTACCGGGGAATGCCGACGGGGCTGCCCAGGCAATTTTTAAACCCCACTTTCCCGACCCGACCTTGGGTCACATCTTACTTGTGGGAGTAAGATAAAAACTGACCTTGTGCCTAACTCCTGGAGAGGAGTAAATCAATACTCTAATAGCTGTTTAACTCGGACCGCTTCCCTTGAGAATTCTGTTAGTTTACTAACATTCCGAGATGTGAAGGTAATGTAAACAATCATCTTGCTGTACCACTGCTAACTTAGTCTTGATTTGGCCCCTAATCACAATAGCCCATAACGTCTCTTGGAGTAAATGATCCATTTTTTTTTAATCTGCAAAATCTTTTTTGATGACACGGGATGTCGACAGGTAATACCTCTCTGCAGTAAAAGTGTTTGAGGGACTTGAAATCTTGCACTGACTATCTCTCTATCCTCATAATAAACAACTCGAAATATCACGCAATAAAGTTTCATGAGAATAACCAGATTAAACTAGGAATCGGAGTTCGCCATTATAACCGCAAGGTAGTTACAGATAGAATACGGCGCTTGTTCGACTTGAAATACAGAATAGATAGGATTACGTCACTTCTGATTTGTTTGACTGTACTAAACGCTGATGTCGACAAATATAACCTTAAATGTTACTGCTTGATTTCCGGCGAAGCGTTCCCCGACATAGGAAGTTTGTAAGAAAACGATTCACTGTCGCCTGGCATCTTTTACCGCCTTGAACTTGGAGTTTGTCCGGAACATAAGTTCCGTTATTGTGTCGTTTAATCCTACTAGGTTCGTATTTATCCAGTTCTAAGCGGATACTACTTCACTCATAGATTAAAACATATTTCAAAGATCATTCGGTGTTTCAAATGTCCGTTCCATTTTAAAACCAGTCTAATGTATATAGGAGTGTTGAAAAGAGACCAGATAATAAAAAAATTAATGGTTTTGAATGCAACACGTCCTGATCTATCGCTATGCGTACCGAAGAGCACGATATAAATAAATATTGAGCTCATTAACAGATTTGCTTTGTCCACATATCTCTATAGACGTCAATTGCCCAAGTTTCAAAGACAGTCTTTTCCCCTATTGTCTGAACCGGCGCAGCTGCCAAAACAAGATGTGATAAAAGAGAAACTGTCGGGCTTCATAAGAAAAGATCATATTCCATATAGCATTCACTTCTTCATAATTGCGTCAGCTTTAAGTAAATGAGCAAAGTGGTCGATCGTAGTCAAGGGCGACCGAACTACTTTTTCATTAGCTACTATACCGAGATGTAGGGGAGAGTGCCACTTCTTTTTCAGGATTATTCCACTTACCCTTGATCTTCTCTTTATAATGATGCATTTTAGCAAGGTAAGATTAAGTTCTATTTATAAAGTGTTTGATATGACTCGATCGAGGATTGAACCCCTTTTCCCAGACCATCAGCAAACACTCTTATCAGTATGCCAAATAAGCCGTCAGTTGTACATGACTAACATAAACCTTTCCATGACGAATAAAAGGATATATAGAAATTAAAATAAT
This sequence comes from Sepiola atlantica, assembly GCA_963556195.1. NCBI lineage: Eukaryota > Metazoa > Mollusca > Cephalopoda > Sepiida > Sepiolidae > Sepiola > Sepiola atlantica. The sequence goes on from OY744519.1 coordinate 2,345,883, forward strand.
TAGATTATCCACAATGTGTACTAACTGTTTTAATTGTACATTGTCCGTTGAATTACATTATAACCTTCACCCTATTAAGAAATTTCATTTTTGAAATTTATAATCAAACTACGTTTTAATAATTCTTTCGATATTTTATTTTTCGCTCAATTAATTAGTACCCTATTATCAGTCTAATGCTTTATAGTGCTACATCTACGTCTAACTTTAATGAAATGTATACTGTACACAACACATGAACATGTACATTCACAATTTCTATAATTTAAAAGCTACACCTGCAAGAAGTGCGTCCAAATCTATGAAGTTCCTCAAACCGTAAACACAAGTCACATTCAATTTTAAAATATTTATCCGAAACGCCAAACTCTGATTCATCGTCCGATTCTACTCGACTGTCCGAATGTTGCGCGGCCATTTATGCCTTGTAATTGCCTCGTTTTGGTCACCGCTTCCGGTGAGCTCCATTAAATATTTCAGTATTAATCAATAGGTAATGATTTTCGACCTGAAACGTTGATTTGAAACGGCAGCCGAGACGCAGAAGCGGACACTTTCCCATCAGATGGCAGCAACCTTAGCGATTAAATATCACTTTCAGGTCAGATCGATACACAATTTGGACTAAATATTTAAATAACTAACGTAAGATCAACTTTCGAAAAGTGACCGCTGCAAATAAATGTGTGTCTGCAGCGATGATAAGAAAATTCCATGGTGTGACGTTCCATCGGTTAAGCTGTTTTATTTTTTGTATTTTGACTTTACAAACAACAACGATTGAATTTAGTAAAGTTAGTTATTATGTTTTCAGTTTTGACTGAAGATTAATGTTGTTTTCACCAATAAAATATTTTTTATTAGTAAGTGTTAATTATTCTATGATAAAATTACGGGATTAAAATTAAATATATTACAAATTTCACATACTTTAAACACCTACTTAAAAGCCTACCCCGCGTTACCAATTTAGGAAAAAGGACGAATGCGTATGTCTGCTCCCTACCCCGAACCCTATATTACCATGCGAATAACAGTAATTTTGAAGTTTCCATTTTCTTCTTTATTTACTTCATTTAATTATTTACGTCACCTTTTAATTTCTGTCTTACGCTTTTTCTACTGCTACTCGGCACATTTACTAACATCCTGGCGAGGGTCGAATGTGACACAAGTTGGAGCTCACTATTGGGTAAGCCATGAAGACCACATAAATGTATAAGATGTCAATATCGGGTACCCATAACAATTTCCTGAATTCTTGCCCCGTAAAGGGCGTCTTACGCGGTCGGCTATGAACACACTATAGAGGGAGATGAGGTGATGCACACGTTCGCCAGAAACGGGAAGATAATTACTGGAATGATGGTCGTCTGGCTACTGCATAACTCTAACCCTAACCCTTACTTTATCGGTTGTTTCCTACGGAGCAGAGTCCGAATAACACTAATTATGTCATTGGTTTACTTAGACAATATTTTTCCCATCAAACGGCGTTTCTTTATCAACACATAAAAATGAGATATTTTCATTGATTTGAAAATGTACACTAGAAGCTTAACTTAAATAACTGTTAGTTGACAATTAATAATCCAATTGAGTTCAAATTGTAACACGTGCCATTTAAAGGTTATTACTTACTACTATATGATTGTATTTCGTTAGCGGAACCCTCTATGTATAAGGCCCTAGAATAATTGAGTAATATTTTAAGTATGTGTTCCCATATTGTATTTAATTCTATACTATTTAGGAAGCGATTTTATCCCAACTTATGCATTGAGGGGTCTTACTATCCACCGTACATTTTTGTCTATGAGACTTACTTCCTTGTACAACGACAGATTGTTTACTCCCCTATATGTGGTCAGTTATACCAAACTTTTTAAATACCTACACTTATTATTAATTATCGATGACTTGCTAGCCTTAGTTTTTATGGGCGAATGTCGAGTATAATATAGTACATAAATACTATACACTCATTTTCCTTACATATATACATATATATATATATATGTATTTATATATATATATATATATATAGGTGTAATATATATATACATATATATATATATATATGTATATATATATATATATATATATATATATATATATATATATATACTCGTTTATAAATAAATATTATTTCCAAAGTTAACCATGTGTTTCATGCCAAACCTGCAATCGTCAGTCTGGTAGGAAACAATCTCTGCCGGTCACACGGTTCGATCCCCGATACGAAAGTCCTGTTTTACTCAGTAGGCGAGACGCGTACCAATGCTTCACAACGTATTGTCTATGTGAAGTAAATTAACATTTAAATAACAAACACAGCGGCTATCCAGCAAGCAGTCAAGCGTACACAATAGCAGGGACCCAGAGTTATGCATTTTGCAGAATGACGGCTTGTTACTAACTAAACTTAAAGTGACCTATCTTTCGAGAGTTTTAGATAATAATTTATAAAAACATATTATTTTCAATATATATATATATATATATATATATATATATATTGTTTAATTTTACTTCAGTCAAAGTTCTCAGAAATCAAAGGGTCCGTTCCTGGGGCTAAAACTTGATGTTTATATGTAATATATAGATATTGGAATGTTCTATTAAAGTTCTCTTTATTTGTCAAACGTTGAGTGTGTATAGAAGTTTAGAATATTGATTTATCTCTCCCCAATTGACCAGTTAACAATGTTATAGTTCTTTGTAATTACATGTTTCATTTGATTATAGAGTGGGTTGGCCATGTTATAGTATATCTTTCTTGTGGTCACTTAGTGTTACCGGATTCAAGTACAAGTATTTATCTATTCTAGTGGAGTATTCAGTAAAGTTCCTCGCATGGGCCAGTTCATTGCCGTGTCGAGGGATTTTTTGGGGCTTTGAATACTATGTTATTTTGAATATCTAGTCAGGGTTTACATGTAAGGTGAAGAATCCTCATGTTAGGTTATCCTGACAAGCCCTTGTACAAAGAGACCGAATACACTCGAGAATTTTGCCTAGTAGGTAATTCAAAGCTCTTAAGTATATATATATATATATATATATATATATATATATATATATATGTATATATATATATATATATATATATATATATATATATATATATATATATATATATATATATGAGACAATCTTTTCAGTCTCAAGCGATAATAAACACCTGCTGTACGGGTGCTCTTGTATATTTTAACACTTTCACACGGAATAGAACACAGAGTTATTGATTGATTCGCGTGAGATGTTGTCGGAGATTCGAGTTTCTGCTGTCTAACACGATTACGGACACAAAGCCTAGCGTCATTTATTTAAATGGTATATGTTTTATCATGCTAAATCTCGATAACACACAGGTTTCCACTAAATCACAGACGGTTAAGAGGTGTTAAGCCTGGTCGGTATTTAGCTGGATAACTGTTTTCAATACTATAAGAAAACGCTGCACCCAGGTGTTGAAATAAGTAGCATAATTGTTGAGAAGTATACATGGTGACAGACGGGCATTCTGTCAGGTTGATTGTTCAGAACATCCATCCATTTTAACACTTTAAGACCAGGGAATCCCCAGGACGTAACAGATTTTTGGTCAGCGAAAATGAAGATTAATAAAAACATATTATACTCAAATACACCCATTATCATTGTATTACTCGAGTGTGCTAATGTTCAGGGCTAGGACGTAATCATAAAAGTACATACTCTAGGAGTATTACGGAACTTGAAAAAGATCAACAAAATTTAGATTCAATACAAAAATAACAGTTAATATTCAGATGGAATAATAATCTACTTTCAGTATTAATTATACTGATCAGTATGTGTTTGGGTGAAAGTAATTGGATGAGTAGGTTAACCCTGATTATTTCACAAACTATCAGTATGTAAAACATTGCATTGTAGGAATATTTTAGAGACGGAACACGGTGACGTTGGAGTGTTCCGCAATTTGATATGTGTATGTAAATGTGTATTGGGCTGGCCATTTTTAAATCAGCGCATATATGCAAGTGATAGGTGTGATGGTTTGCTGCCAAGACGTAAGTGGTTAGTAGCAAGTTTTCCTTCTCTTAGATGGAAGACCTGACAAGGTCTACGGTTCTTACACACTGGGAGGAGGTATAGTGTGATAGTAGGGTATTTCCGAGCCACCGTAGTAAAAAATATCTTATATATATATATATATATATATATATATATATATATATATATATATATATATATATATATATATATATATATATATATTAATACATATATTATCACCTATATCACTTTTTTTCAAGACATTTTAATCCAATAACTTTTTACTCTTTGTGAATTTTTCTGATGATGTTATAGTGTTTCAGAGACGATATTGACATACAGATGTTGTTTGGCTCACGACAAATCAAACGGACCGTAAAAATACATCTTATAGAAATGTTATATTAAATAAAAATGTGAATAGAAAAAAATAAAAATAATAAAATTAAAACATGGTTATTGGAATATAAATTGAACCTGATATATATATATATATATATATATATATATATATATATATATATATATATATATATATATATTAAAACATTTGTAGATAAAGAAAATAACTTAGAAGAAAAAGGGGGGTTATTATAATGGAATCATCTAACTCTATAAAATAGAGGTTCTGTAAAATAGTAAATACTCACTTTGAAAGGAACAACACAGGTAAGGAGAAACTATATTTTAAAACTGAAGAAAAACAAATCTGGAGGCAAAACTAAATCAAATATATGTAAACTTTTTAAATTAAAATAATTATTAAATAGGGAGGTGGTGTCTGATCAACACTGCTGTGATGCCATGATAAAGAAATACTGTTTTGTTTTTAAAATCCCGAAACAGTTTTCATGGTAAACAACTGACGATCCCTTATATAAAAAAAACATATATAAAAATATATTTATATTAGAGTAAATTCTTGGAAGTTAACTAAAATAGTGATTGCAGTAGATTGATTGACTTACTAGACTAAAATCTTTCAACGAAAATATTTTTTTTCTTTTCAGTTTTGAAGGTTAAAAGGACTTCCGAGACTATATATATATATATATATATATATATATATATATATATATGTGTGTGTGTGTGTGTGTGTGTTAAAATTCAGTAATATAACAAATGTGATACATTTTTAATATTTTATCATCATACTCTAAAAATAAACACTTATCGAAGTGTATTCATATGTAAAAGTGATTCCTAAAATATGTTATTATCACTATTACATCTGAGTTAAAGTTGACAAATCTATATGTTAATCCTGATGAAAATATAAACTTTATAAATTCCAATTCACATATTTTCAGTGGATGTGTAACAATGGAGTGTAACTTGTGGTTTCCACGCCGTAAGGGATGTGATGATCCTGATCACTGCACTAATGTGCTACTATGGCTTGCCAGTTGAGAGTGAACTCGGTGGACCGCGCCTTTCAGACTTTTCTGGAGGGGCTCTTTTCTTCCTGGTAACGGCACCATTCTGTTACTAACGGTTGATGGGGAGAGTATCGTTGTGTGTTTGCGCCGTAGAAACGTCTACAGAAAAAGAATGTTACGTCTTGAGCACGACAGCCGATTTGACCTTTCGAACACATCCCATGCACCTACTTAGATTGATCTGACATTGATCTGACATCGACATATGCATTTCCAAACAACCTGTCTCTCTGACGCGCTTACATCTGAGGTGCGGTAATTTCGATATTACCTGTCTCCATTAGAGGACACTATATGTCTGGTGCAAGGCTTTTAAATGTGGAGATCTCTAGCTCCAACAAAAAGGTCACTATCCTTATTACTGATGTATTCGCAAGCAGTTCAAACAAAAAAATACCAGATGTTGGGACCTGATACCACATTTTTCAAAAAAAAAATACCAGATGTTGGGACCTTATACCACATTTTTCAAAAAAAAAAATACCAGATGTTGGGACCTGATACCACATTTTTCAAAAAAAAAAAAACCAGATGTTGGGACCTGATACCACATTTTTCAAGAAAAAATACCAGATGTTGGGACCTGATACCACATTTTTCAAAAAAAAAAATACCAGATGTTGGGACCTGATACCACATTTTTCAAAAAAAAAAAACCAGATGTTGGGACCTGATACCACATTTTTCAAAAAAAAAAAATACCAGATGTTGGGACCTGATACCACATTTTTCAAAAAAAAAAAACCAGATGTTGGGACCTGATACCACATTTTTCAAAAAAAAAAAATACCAGATGTTGGGACCTGATACGACATTTTTCAAAAAAAAAATACCAGATGTTGGGACCTGATACCACATTTTTCAAAAAAAAAAAAATACCAGATGTTTGGGCCTTATACCACATTTTTCAAAAAAGAAAAATACCAGATGTTGGGACCTGATACCACATTTAAAAAAAAAAAAATACCAGATGTTGGGACCTTATACCACATTTTTCAAAAAAAAAAAATACCAGATGTTGGGACCTGATACCACATTTTTCAAAAAAAAAAAATACCAGATGTTGGGACCTGATACCACATTTTTCAAGAAAAAATACCAGATGTTGGGACCTGATACCACATTTTTCAAAAAAAAAAATACCAGATGTTGGGACCTGATACCACATTTTTCAAAAAAGAAAAATACCAGATGTTGGGACCTGATACCACATTTTTCAAAAAAATAATAACATGATGTTGGGACCTGATACCACATTTTTCAAAAAAATAATAACATGCAGAACAAGTGAAATTAATATAAAAATAAAAAACCCAGTTCAGGATGGAATCAATTTAAAGAGCAAAGCAGTTTCTAATCGATTTTTATTCCAATAAACAACGCTTAATTACCTTAAAAAAAGCATGTATAAAAAATAAATCGCTGTATAGTTAAAATACATTAATAAGTATTTCAAATATATCAGGCATATCAGATGTCCAAAACATAGGATTTGATTGTTCCGAGTTTTTATCTATATTTGATGTATTACTTAAACCGTTTCACGTTAACTCATAACATGATTCAACACTTTTATGGTGAATTCTAAATCAAGGTGGCGTAATCTCATGTCTTTATTAGGATCAGTATAACAACATGAAATTAGGAGAATTTGGTATATTCGGACTATTGTTCTCATCTTGGGTGTTTTCATCACTACGTTTCGGCCGATGTAACCTCAAACCTTCTTCAAGTTTACTTTGCCGAACTCGGGAATCTTTCTGTCGAACTCAGGAATCTGGACAGAATTTTGAACGGAACCATTTATCAAATCCACGCGGGTAGCATGCCCTTGTTCCATATTCCATGACTGGGAAGAAGGCTTCCGTAATTCGCTATTCTTGAACCTTCAACCTTCAGAAGACTGTCACGTAAAACTGAACTATACTTAGCACTATATACACTGCGCCACGGGTATTTGCGGACAATTCTAGTATGAATATTGTATTAAATTCTATACTACGTCTGCTTGGTAAGGCATTGTCGCCTGCTTCTTTGAGTCGTCTTACTCTCCACCGTTCTTCTCTATCTATAATTGTTACTTCATCCTGTAAGTGTAGATGGTGTCCCTTTTCCTTCTATTTGTAGTCAGCCATACCCGACTTTTCTATTTCTCCACGTATTATGGCTTTCCTGTGTTCTTCTAGCCTTACCTTTAGTGGACGACATGTCTGAATTTTGTATCCTTTTCTACACTTACATCGAATCGCATACACATACGTCTTAGTTCTTACTTGTTCCGTAGGGGTTTGACTCTCACAAGATGCTTTCGGAGAGTTGAGTCGCTCCTGAATACTATCCTGATGGATTACATATGCTTTGGATTTCTGTCCGACAAGCCCCTCATATATGGTATAAAAACTGTGGTGAGTTCTCAGATGGTGTCCTTTGGTGTAGTGTCTAGATTTGATGAAGCTAATGTCATGCTCTCTAGGTAGTTGTTTCGGTGGATGATTTCCCTTAAACTCTCCATTTCCTCTTGATATGTATCGTTGTTACTACATATTGTTTTGCTTGATGTTGTAGGCACCGGACACATTATATGGATGGTGGGAGTTAACATTTAGATATTGTCCAGTGAAAGTTGGCTTTCGATACACATCTGACTTAAACCCTTGGTCAGTGCGAGTTATCAGCACATCTAGGAAAGATAAATTGTTGTTATGTTATTTTTCCATCGTGACCTGTATTCATGGGCGGAGAGAGTTCACATGGTTCAGTAATATTTGAACGTTCTCTTAGTGAGGCCAGAGTATGAATGTGTCATCTACATATCGCAGCCACATTGTTGGCTGTAATGGTCTTTATTGTAACGCCATTTCCTTGAAGTATCCCATGTATACATCGGCCAGTAATGGAAGCAATGGTGAACCCATAGCTAGACCTTTTTCCCTGTGGGTATCATATAGTATGTGGTTTCTATACAGAAGGTCAACATCTCCATTAGATTATCAATTGAGATACAAGTGCGTTCCTTCAGTGAAGTATCTGAAGTAAACCTATCTCGTACCACTGTCAGGGTCTCATCAGTAGGCACTTTTGTGAACAGACTCACTACATCTAGACTCACTATCTGGTTGGAATGAATGTGAGCATAGTTGATTTCTACTACGAAATGAGCTGAATTCTTGACATACGATGGAAATTTGCCTGTGAGTGAAGTGATTATATCTACCAGGAATCGGCTCATTGGGTGGCATGCTGAACCTCGGGCACTGACAATGGGCCTTAATGAAATACCGTCTTTGTGAATCTTAGGAAGGCCGTATAGGTGTGGTAGCTTGCTGTAATATTGAACCAACTGTCTGTAGTTTGCTAGTGGAATTAGATCCTTGTTGTTACTAAGCATCTGTGACAGCTTCCTCTCGTTATAAGATTTAGTTTAAAACTGCATGTCCCTGCTTAAGCCTTATTTTGTTTAAAACTGCATGTCTGTTAGATTGTCAATCTTTCGATTGAAATCTCAATTTTGTTGTTCTGTCATGAATACATAGTTTCAATGGACGTATCCTAAGAGTGGTTGTTATTATTCTTTAAAAAATAACCCTTACAAAACTCGACTTACACACGAGTAGACACCCAATATTAAGAAATATTTTTTTCAGTGATTTAATTATGGAAGCGGAAACATATTTCATTTTCCGTCAGTTTTGTACGAAGAATCGTTTCGTTTGTTATCCTATTCCCTCGAGTACAATTCCATTTCTTATAGGACAAAATGTCGGATTTTGCGATCGGCAAAAACTATACCGGCGTGTAATTAAACACAAGAAAATACACCCCATTTTATTGTGTACAATTGAAATCCCATTACCCGGAAGATGCTATCGACGTTTTCCCTTGCGGACAGAAAAGTATTCATTTTTTTTTTGATTTTCAGACAGAAAACCACTTGTCCTGGATCCAATCTTGATAGCTATGTTACACTGCCGTTTCAACAGTTAGAACAAGTTGTCCATTGAACATTTTCCTTGTATAAAGTTTGAGTCAAATATATGTTACTGCAAGGGAAATGCGTTGATAAATTCTAGTCATGCGTATAGTCAAAGATTTAGTGAACGTTTGAATACGGGATAGACTCGATAACACCCCGCTGCTTCCTACATTATAACGTGGTGAATGCGTTGGCAACATTATTATCAACATTGTTTCTAGTAAGCATTTTAGTTTTTAGTAAGCATTTTAGTTTTTAGTAAGCATTTTAGTTTTTAGTGAGCATTTTAATTTTAAACACTCGTTAAGTAGAATAACTGATACACTAGGCACAATAAGAGTCTTTTTAATTAATATATAGCTGTTATAAATATATATATATATATATATATATATATATATAGAGAGAGAGAGAGAGAGAGAGAGAGAGAGAGAGATAAATATATATATATATATAAACATATATAGATAAATATATATGAAGAAGAATGGAAAGGAATTAGAGAAGCAAAAGCCAAATCAAAATTGAATTCAATTGCTCAGAGCAAGGTATATTCCGCAAAAAGGCAATTTATTCAAGTTAAATTTTCCTTAAGCCAGGCTTTTCAAAGATCAAAGTCTTATCATCAGAGGAAGTCGCTGGGATAGATAAGTTGGCAAAGGCCAAGATTTTGAAAAAATAAAATAAAAGTTGTAGGGAAAGAAACACAGGGCAAAACTCTGCCCGAATGCAAGCAAATGTCCGATTGCTAAAATGTCCGTTGTCGAAAAGTCCAGCGGATAGAATGAGATGTAGATAGGTAGGTCGTTAAAAGGCACGAGAGGTTGTGAGAGAGGTGGTGATTGCAACGCCCATTGTTTTTTTGCTTATTATTATTCATTTATTATCTAAGCGTTAAAGATGCAGAGAAATGCATTATTAGTCGCCCTTAACTTCATAGGACGTAGTTTTCGTTAATATATATTACACTTTATTTTATACGTACATAAATTTAATCGATGGATACGTGTTTCTAGCTGAAAGCCGTTATCAGCATGGCTAACTTGGATAAGGATCGAACCTTCGATATTGATGTCTATAGTCCAGCGTTTTACCATTGGACAAAGACGCCCTGTCTAGAAGTATGTATCCCATAAATATTTAATGTATTTTTATTAGTGATTGAAGCGTTCGTTGTGTTTTGCTCACTTCTACTTAGATTATCTTACTTCCAAAGCCATATATATATATATATATATATATATATATATATATATATATATATATATATATATATATATATATATATATATACATATGTATATAAAGTGGTGTACTAAAAGCGAACTTTTAAGAAAAGTGAAACCTATAGTGAAGAGTATATAGCTCAATATCCAGGATAGAACAGGTAGAATGAAGAAGAATGGAAAGGAATTAGAGAAGCAAATTTTAAATCTTGGCCTTTGCCAACTCATCTATCCCAGCGACTTCCTTTGATGATAAGATTTTGATCTTTGAAAAGCCTGGCTTAAGGAAAATTTAACTTGAATAAATTGCCTTTTTTGCGGAATATACATTGCTCTGAGCAATTGCATTGAATTATGATTTGACTTTTGCTTCTCTAATTCCTTTCCATTCTTCTTCATACATATATATATATATATAAATATATATATAAGATGTGTGTGTGTGTGATCTAAATAAATAAGAAAGGTTTTTCATTTATCACTACTATCTATGAATCAAAACGGGTTACTATTATTCTAATACATATTCCAAATTCAACAGTTTATTTTCTGTATATATATTGAATATAACAGATTGAGAGAGGACATTTTGACTGCTTAATTAGCATAATTATTTTCATACAGTTCATAATTAATTAACATTTATTATTATGGATATGATTTATATTCAATAGTTTCGTTCATATTAACAGTAATTACTTACAGTTATTTAATAAATAAATCGGAAAAAATACTAAAACACTTTCAGTTTAAACAACCAGCGCTCATTCACGATGATGATAGTACACGGGCTCAAACTCAGAGGTAGTTCCTTGATAGGCTTCTCTTGATTTGAAGTGATTCTAAATTCCACACACTTTTTGCAACATAATCATCTTTCATTTTTTCACCTACTTACATATAATGGCTTCATGTTTTGAGCAACTCTGAGAAAAAAGATCTACGACAAGTTTTTATACTGATCTTACGAAAACCATTGACATAAATAAAAACCCAACGACCTCGGCATTCGCTGCTACTACAAATGTCACATAACGGTATTGCCTTCCACTGCTAATCAACGTGTGCTAAATATTTATTTACGATTTGAAAATTCGTCCGCTCTTATAAAAATATGTTGACGTATCGAAAATGCTATTTAAAACTAAAGAGTTAGATCTGAACGGACGAGGCCTCTAATAGACACTCATGGACGCATAAAATAACGGAGCATGACTGGTTACATACGGGTAATCCTTTTGAAGTAAAATTGAAGTTTTATCAATTGCAATATTTAAAAAATATAAAATATGATCGGGTCCATCAAAACATATATACGTTATCTTTCTTAATTTATTTGCGGTGTTTTTAACTCGAGGATAGAAATGGCTCTTCCTCTGTCACCATGGAAACATTTTATTTTACAGTCACAATTTAACTTATATGTGAGCGAATGGCTTCACACGGTCGACGTCTAGAAGCAATTAAATATTTTCACTCGAATATAAAAAATACATTAAACCATTTTTAAAAATTAACTTGAAACCTTGTCCGCGAGTAACAACTTCAGACTTTAAGCGTTGGAAAGTGTTTACTTTTTTAAATGACTTTTTAATGTCTTTCATGTTTTTTTCGGGTGAATCTTGTAAAATTACTTTTTAAAAATCACCCGTCCCAGGACAGGTAACATTTATTTCCCGAACAGATAAATTGCAATACTTCATGCTATCTCAAAAAATACAAAGCAAGATATAATAATGCTAAATCTTTTGTCTAGAATCCTTATTCCAATGTTTTAAATATAACTTACATGATTTTTATTCTAACAAATTATCAAATGTAATGCTTAATAAGATTTAATGGTCTTAAAAATACATTCAAATTCATATGATCTTGCTTAATTAGGGTCTAATTGTGCTCCTATTATGCCCTTAAAAACGTTTTAAATATCTAAATTAAGAATATATTGAAGTCTAATATATCTTGTTAAAATTTCACAAAAACATCCGAATTTTCACGAGGGCTTCCACCTCTTTTCACCTTCTTTACATGAAACTAAATTTAACTAAATATAGCCCACCTTTATTTTTATTACGATAGGAGCTTTTTTCTAAAAGTCATAATGTTCGGTTAATTGCTCTAGAAGTGAATTTTGTACCTACAAATATATAAACATATTCACATATCAAACTGATACTTACTAGCTGATAATCTTACACGCTTTTGCTTTCATATAAAGAATAAATAATTACATTTTTTGTTATAGAAGCTATCGCCAAGGAATTGCCTCCTTTTTATAACACAGACAAATTCTTGTTCACATGTTTACAAAATGTGTAAGAATAAACAATTTGTTTATTGCTTATTAGATTAGTGAACGATGTTAACTAGAAACAAAATGATGTGCAGCTTTGTGAAATATGTTATAAAAACCTACATGTTGGTAGTGTATTAAACGAAGAAGAACAAAGAGCAATCTTCGTGTGGTAGTTTAATGCACATTAAATAGTTAAATTTAGTTAGATGGAAACTTCTAAACAAAAAACAAGAAACCTCAATTAACTGTAGGCATGATAGATCACACCTTCTCAGTAATTCACTTATAACCCTTCAAGCTAACCTATCCACTAACGGTAATTTTACAACATAGATATCAATTTATACCATATTCTGTAATATACTTGATATAATTATTGTGTTCAATTTTCTATTTAATTGGAATCATACTTTGATTCCATTACTAAGTATTACCATCGAAACCATTATTACCAATGGCATAGGAATGTGTATGCATATATACATGTATATATGTGTTTAGTGTGTATTGTGTTAAATGTTTCTATGTATATATATATATATATATATATATATATATATATTATAAGCCCCCTTTACTAAAGACCGGGCAGTCGGAGTGAGTTTAATAACAAGCAGGGTGACCCAAAAAAAAACGGGCCCCGTGTACACTTTATGTGATAACTTCCTTTATTTATTCACCGATTGTCCTTATTTTACAGGACATGGCAGAATCAACGACCGTGAGTACACCAAGACCTCAGTGGGAGCTGGGACAAAGAATACACTGTGTTAGATTTTACTACAAGACAGGCTCGTTTAAGAAAACCCAGGACAGTTTAATGCATCAGTTCGGATGTGAAAAGGCTCCACCCAAAAGCAGAATTCAGAACTGGGTGGACCACTTCGAGAAGTATGGGACCATGGAGAACTTTAATGCTGCCAGTGAGAACCGTCAAAGCCACTCGGCACGTCCCAAGAAGCGGACAGCCGAGCTGGTCGAAAGTGTGAGAGAGTCTCTCCAGGAGAGTCCGAAACGCTCTGTGAGTAAGCGAAGTCAGTCCCTCGGTATCTCCCGTGAGACTTGCAGGAGAGTGCTGGTGAACAATATCAGGGCATACCCATACAGAATACAGACGCTGCAGACCCTTACAGCCTCAGACAAGAAGCAGAGGATCGCTATGGCAGTCAAGATGCTCGATAAGATCTAGGAGACACCAGGTTTTCTTAACCTCCTTTGGACCTCAGATGAAGCCCACTTCCATCTTGACGGAAAGGCGAACTCCAAGACAAATGTCTTCTGGGGATCCTCCAGAACCAATGAAGTAGCCACCAAGCCCCTGCACTCTCCTACTCCTAATTGCACGGTGTGGGCTGCAATCTCGGTCAGATGCATCATCGAACCAATCTTCATCGAGGAATCTGGCGCAGCAGTGACAGTCACCAAGGAGCGGTATGTGGAGGTCCTCAAAACCTTCAAGAGTGAGCTCCAGACCCTCTACCCGTCGCTCATGAGCATGTTTTGGTTCCAGCAAGACGGAGAAAGTTCTCACACCTCAAACCTGTCGTGAGATTGTCTGAAAGAGAACTTCGGAGGCCGAGTGATCAGTCTCAAGACTAATTTTGAGTGGCCACCCCATAGCCCGGACTTAAGTCTCGCAGATTATTTCCTTTGGGGCTATCTTAAGGACAGAATGTACGCAAGGAAACCCAGAACCATCACGGAACTCAAGGAAGCCATCAGGGAGAGGATATGAGAGCCGTTCCCAAATCAAGTCTGTAAGAACGTCATGGACAACTTGGTTCTGCGCCTCAAGAAATGCACGGTGCTAAAAGGAGTCCATCTAGAACACATGCTGTAGAACGGAGAAAAAAGGCCAAAGACCCTAGTGTTTTGATATGATGTTGTGAATATGATAAACTAGTTATGTCCCAAAATTCATTTCATTGCGACGAAACACTAAGACAGGGGGGCCTAATTAGATTTGGGGCCCGTTTTTTTTCGGGTCACCATGTATATAAAGGAGAGAATCTGAATGCTTACTAGATACCATCTTCGATTATTTCCGGTTTCTCATAAGAGGTGTCTGTCAGGACAACTTGACTTAAGGATAATTCACCTTACAAGTAAACATTGACAAACTATTCAGAATAACATAGTATTCGAAAGCCAAATAATATCACCTCCACACGGCTATACACGAAGGATGGTGCACCCTTTTGCAATTGATCTTACTCTAAGTAACAGCACTTAGCAGGATACTCTAACAGCTAAGATGTATACTTTTTCTTAAATCCAGAAAAGATCACAAAAATAAACTATAAAATCGTTAAGTGGTCAATTGGGGGGGAGGACGATTTAAGTTATTAACTGTTTTATTGAGAGGTAGAGGATAATCCTGATTGAAAACTCGGATATCTATGTGTCTTCTATAGAATTCAAGTCTTAGCCCTAAGAAGGGAAGAACTTAAATAAAATAAAAAATAAAAATGACACAAATGGTTCTATATGTTTGTATGTATGTATGTCGCGTCATCACAGTTTAAAAATTAATCTTACGATAAACGAACCGCATATTTAGAATCAGCAACCGATGTCCTTATCGATGTCAGAAGTACTTGAACATTTTTGTCTATTTCATCTTGGTTCTCTCATTTTTCTATGAAAAAAAATATAATATGGAACAATCTGCTTAAATATATGCTTATTCAATATTTTTCTTTACTCGGAATTGTTTTCTAGTGAATCATTATATAAAGCTGTGATTTATATTAGCTATTAATCATTGTGCTTAACCTTAACTGCAGATTTGAACTACATCCTAAGGACACTATACAGTAATATATATGTTTGATTATTTTCAAAGAATATAGCTGAATATATTAAAGCAGCAAGTTCACTGGAGTACATTCCATTGAAGTACTTGTACAACCAGCACAATCATGCAACATTGCGGCGATTGGACAGAGGCTTGAGCTTGGGTGATAGTGAAGGACCTATTAGAGTACCGAGTCTTGTTTGGATCTTGTCTAAGAGGGAGATACTAGTGGGGCGTGAACCAGCCTATATGTGACAGCAATACTCCATGCTAGGATGGGGGATGGCTTTGTAGATATAGAGGATACTGTCAGGTGTGAGAAGTTTTCTGGCTCGGTAGAGGGATCTAACTTTCTTTGAAGCAGCCTTGGCAATGTCATCTATGTACTTTTTCCAATTCAAGTTACTTGTGAATGTTAGGTTAGAGTTTGAACGTT
The DNA here is from genome assembly GCA_963556195.1 of Sepiola atlantica. Lineage (NCBI taxonomy): Eukaryota > Metazoa > Mollusca > Cephalopoda > Sepiida > Sepiolidae > Sepiola > Sepiola atlantica. Next base: position 2,362,094 of record OY744519.1, read on the forward strand.
GGACTCTCGAGTAGGGTGTTATTTTCAATGCAATCGATGGTTGAAGAGGTGTCTTGCAGTTGTTGAAGGAATGGAGCTTTGTCTTAGCAGCATTAAACGTAATCATCCATTGTTGACCTCATTCTACTACTAACTGGAAGTCACTTTCTCAGGATTCAGCCATTGCCTCAGATATGTGCGCGTCCGTTTTACCCACATGAAGAGAGTAGAGCATGGTGTTGTCAGCAAATGTATCCATCTCAGACACAATGCCATCAGAAACAATAAAGGCTCAAGAATCGATTTCCGGGGTATACCCGCATTAATGCCATGTTGTTTGGATGACCAGCCATTAAAGATAGGAAGGATCTAATTATATTAAATATTCATCCAGTAATACCATATGAATTAATTTTAGGAGAAGACCTTTATGCCAGACCATGTAAAACACTTTACATATATCAAGCGCTGCCGCCCTAGCTTTACCTGTCTTGTTCAGTGTATGATATATGCGTTAAGAGATGACCGTTCACCTGATTTGTTTTAGTTTAACGAAAAATAATTTCAAAATTAAACGAAATTAAACTGATAGAAACAAGTTACATCTCGCAATAAGAAATACGATATATGTTTAATATATTTATATCACAAATGTGTTAATAATGTTTTGAAAATTATTTTATTTATTCAATCTAATTTTATAAACTTTGTATTTATTTGTTTTTAAACCGTTAAAATATTTTATAACATTTATTACTTGAAATGACTCATTCTTTTTTTATTCTACTTATGTGAACCTGTAATAAAAAAACCCAGAGATAACGACGATAAAAAGGATGATGTTATTATATTATGACGTCACTCGCAGTAGATGACGTCATCAAAATCACAGATTAAGGGGTGAATAGATCATTTTTCCTTCCGGTCGGTGAAGGGTCGTGTAGATAGAGTATCCTTTTACTCCTCATTTTGATTCAAGCGATTACATCATTCTTTTGTGACGTTAGCGATTGGACTAACAAATAAACAAGATAACAAACAAACCAGACGACAGAGAAGATCCCAGAGTTTTTGTAGTATATAGATGAAATAAAAACAAATATGTGTTCTGCAGTCGAAAAGTTTGTAGTATATAGATGAAATTAAAAAAAAAATTGTTCTGCAGTCAAAATGTTCCGAGATTGATTTTTAGAGTGAACACCTAAAATTAGTAACGGAAATGATTTTTTTTTCAGATGATATTACGTGCAATTATCTATAGAATATTGCTATAATAAATAGAAGAAGAAAAACTTTAAGAAAATAGTAAAGCTAAAACCTAATTGAGTTTGATGATAGAGTTACTCTTAAAAAGAACATTTCCTATGAATTTATATAGTTGATATAATTTATATGGTATGAATTTATATAGTTGATATAATTGATATGGTATAAATTATATTGTTTGTAGAACGGTTGAAAAGTTGCCACGAAAAAGGGTAGCTTATCTGCTGTTGTTTCTACTGTTGTTTTCTACATCTGCTGCAACTTCAAGGCTTGACGGTTAGAAATAGCCTGACGTAGTCGATTGCTAAGGGTCGCCCGAACACTCTAGGTTGAACTTGTATTTACTTCCTTCCCACCACAGGAAGATGTGACACAAGGTTGACAGAAAGGGGTTAAAAGAACACCAGAAAGACACATATTAATACAAGTAGCGTGTGTGATTTTGGGAGTCATGCTTACATCAAAAGCAACAACCTTCCGAATCTTTGCCGGTCCTGTGCAGTTCTAGGAGGTGCACCCTCCCAGGGTTCGCCTCCCCTCTTTGGGGAAGAGTAAGTTTATTGCTTACTGCCTGAGGCGCCCCTACCGGGGAATGCCGACGGGGCTGCCCAGGCAATTTTTAATGGCCAGAGTGCTCACCTCTCGGGCGCTGGCTTTTCAAACCCCACTTTCCTGACTCGACCTAGGGTTACTTCTTACTTGTGGGAGTAAGATAAAAACTAGCCTTGTGCCTAACTCCTGGGAGGGAGTAAATCAATACTCGAATAGTCTGGATTCTGTCGAACTTATTGTCGTGGACGTATCCTCGACTTGCTATAACACATGTAGTTCTGAAGGAGGCATATCAAGTTTTTGTTTTTTATTATTCTCTCATTACAATTAAATATAAATCTGAGACTTAACTCTTATCTCTTAAGCTAAGATCTAGCACAAATTGCACTCAAACAATGTAATATACCTCGCCACTGCATAACAATCTCTGATCCCAATTACGTACTACATACTTTTACTGCATTTCATCCATGTTTTTATTTTTATTTTTTTCCTCCTTTTGTTTTTTTTCTCTTCCCATATTTCCCATTTAACGTATTTTACGCACACGTCGAATATCTTTCAAATATTTATGCACGAGACAAAAACATCCCGATCTGTGTATTTTTTACTATGTTTTGTCCTTTTTTCAATTAATATAAAATCTTCCTTTTTATTTGAAGACCGGTCAAAAGTCTAACGTCGGATATTTTATTCCTGTGTTTAATTTGGCTTTCCTTTTGTCTATTTCATGTATGATGTTTCTACAGAATTTCAGATCATGATATGTTGTGTATTCTATCTTCATATATATATATATATATTTATATATATATATATTTATATATATATATATATTTATATATATATATATATATATATATTTATATATGAATGTATATTTATAAATATATATTTATATTTATATATATATATATTTATTTATATATATATATATTTATATATATATATATTTATATATATATATATATTTATATATATATATATATTTATATATATATATATTTATATATATATATTTATATATATTTATATATATATATATATTTATATATATATTTATATATATATATATTTATATATATATATATTTATATATATATTTATATATATATATTTATTTATATATATATATATATATTTATTTATTTATATATATATATATATATATATATATATATATATATATATATAGAGAGAGAGAGAGAGAGAGAGAGAGAAAGAGAGAGAGAGTGGGGAATCAAAATGTGCAATAGACCTTCATTTTTTTCTTTGCATGTACTAAGTCAATTGTTTCAAACCTAGGATATATTGATGTCATAATCATACTGACACTATTATACTTACCTTTGCAGAAAAGTTTGCCTATATGTGTTATCATGAAATTAAACGCCTAAAGGTGTGTGATTTGCTGAATACACTCATCACACTGAGATTTCAAGAATAGTTTAAGTATCCACAAATGCTGTTCATTATGTAAAGAATATAATGACTATGTGCAAAATTATTACGACGAAATATGGAAGTAGATAAATAAATAAAAGAATCGCACCAAAGCTGTTATTAAAGCTCTCAAATCCAAAATCCTAAATTTTCCAAACAAATCCATGAATACAATTCCAATTGAACTTAGGGTAGAAAACAAGACAATTCGAAATGCAGTAAAATATGATTTGAAATTAAAATATTAAACAAGAACCGAAATCAAATGTTGACAATAACAATTAACGAAAAGATATTGAAAAGGTGCAATACATGGTTTAAAGGAAATGTCTTCCATTGTAACAAACTTTTAACATGAACATATCTTGACTGCCGATATTGTTCTCGATGACAGATTTTTCGCAAAATCGACAGCTAAAGTTAAGGGAACATTCCGACTAAAACATCTTGCTCAAGTTATGGCGTTTATAGTTGTGGCTTTCGGAAAGAAAAGTCTGTAAAATTCTAGAAAGCTAATGTAACATCAATGTTAATGCTTACCAGATGACTTTGAGCCAACAGGTATTTTCATGGCTTAATAAAACTACCACGATGGTAATTATGTATGGACAAGGGATAGCCTACACAGCTAGAAAATGTAAGATTTCAGCAAATAAGTTTAGCATTTTAGGTATCATGTTTATAGCCATCTACTAGCCCAGCTCTAAACCTTCTAGAGTATGCTATTTGGGGCGTTTTAGAACATGCTACCAATAAAACATCATACAGCAATGTCAACTCTCTTCAATATACTAGTGAAGAAAACTAGAAGTTGTATGCCGAATGTTTCAAGAACAATGGTGAAAGTTTCAAGGCAGCTATTAAGAATAAAAGAAAAAGAGGACATATAAAATAAAACTATTTCTGTAAGGTAATTTTTCTTGTGGCAAATAAATTCTCATGACTTTCAATATACTAATTGGCTATACACTTTCTTTCAATAAACGTATATATATACGTATATATATATATATATATACACACACACATATATATATATGTATATATATATATACATTTGTTACGTATTTAACATATGCTTTTATAGAAGTCCTTTAAGAATGAATGCTGATGTATGACGCATAAAAACGATGTTGGTTTTATAATTATTATTTTTATTTTGATACTTCGAGCCGTCCTCCGCTCTTTGTCAAAAAATGATATGAAAATCGTTTATTTATATATATATATATATATATATATATATATATATATATATATATATATATATTGATATATATATATATATATTGATATATATATATATATATATATAAATAAATTCTAGAAAGAAAATCAGAGTATAAGAGCTACATGTAATAAACAGAGCAAAACTAAAATAAGGTAAAGTAACACTGAATACCATAATCAACGGTGCAATAATTTATTTCGACCCTACGGCAATATTCAAGAATTGAACAATGTAATCGTCTTGCTTCGATGCTTGAATAAGGCCGTAGGTTGATATAAATTATTGCACCGTTGACTATGTGATTACGTGTTACTTTATATATATATATATATATATATATATATATATATATATATATATATATATATGTGTGTGTGTGTGTGTGTGTGTGTGTATCTCGACTCTCCAAGACATTATGTAGCTCTAAACTTTATACATACTTATTGCATCAAAAATATCCAGTACGTTCATTATGAACTTCACTAACTCATGCAAAATTCTGACACGTACTTCTATATAAACAAGTGTTAACTCAGGTTAGAGATCGGGGACAAATCAAACAGGTGCGTTGTGACAAGTTTAGTGTCGCTCTTTGGAGCAATTACTTCACGATCATAGGGACGAGAGAAGAAAAAAAATTCGTCAGTCCAATTTTTTGAAACGTTAAGCACGGATGCATGAATGCAAAAATTGAAAAAAAAAGGAAAATGGGAATTTAATTTCCAAAAGAGTTGAAAGAGACTGGTATTACCCCATCTTTCCTTCCCTGTAATGAAGTAGAATTTAGTTAAGAAGAACAATTTAGCCTCTCTCTCAAAGTTAATGAATGTGGGACTTTTATTCGTATGACGAGAAAATCTCTCCGAAATAAAGACTCTGTTAAATCCTTTGGCGCTTCGTCCTTCTTTGTATGTGCATGAAAAAGTACTGTTTCAAACCCATTACTACGATAATGATGGTAGTGACGAAACGCTACACAATGCGGTGATGATGGCGACGACGCCTGGCGTCAGTATACAAATAGAGAAAAGTATATGAGGATAGTAAAGTAAGTGACGATTGATTAAAAAGGAACCGATTAAAAAAAAACGATAACGTAATATGTCTTCAGCTGGAACACCGATAATTAAGCACCTGCCACTCCTATATATTATTTACTACGCATATAGATGGAATCCTCTCGTCATTATGTGATTCAAATTTTCAAAAATTTAAACAACACTGACCCCGACACACAATTAACCATCAAACACCCCAGCGATTCCGGCTTACTCTCACTCATTTACTTCAGCCTCAACATCACTGAAGAATGTCCCATGCACACCCACCTCTATAAGAAATCAGCCTGCAAATATCTAGTCATACATTTTAAGTCTGCCTTGCTCCTTAAAGCTAACTTAGGTTACACTCACAATGAAATTACCAACATACAGAAGAAATGCTCTTCTTCTGCCAACAAAATAGCAGACACATCAAACTTTACTAAACACCTATATGACACTGCCATCATAGTGTACCCTGATACAACAGAAACACGCAGACACCGCACTCCTTCCAATATCTGCTTCTTAAACCCACCTTTCCATAGCGATAAAATCGCTACTGACATTTGCAAAGTCATACGCAAAGAAACTCTTGAAATCCAACCCAGTCACACTGGCACCTCTTTGCGTCAACATCAATCCAAAAGACAAAGTAACCATACCCCTGAACCTAGCTCAATTGCCCTATTCGAACCACCGAACTGTTCCACCACACACATTTGCTATACAACCTAGAATGCACTACGTGCAATGGCTTCTATATAGAAAGCACAACAAAAATGTTGCACGTACGAATCAGAGAACACATGAACGCACGTATATCCGCCTTCTACAAGCACACCACCTTATGCGATATTACACAACATGACATCCGCGTCTCTGTTCTTGCATTTGTAAGAAACATTGGGGACATAAGAATCACGGAATCTATCTTTATTTCCAGACTTAACCTTCGCTCAATAACCGTCACGAACTCAGTTCACCCTTCATTATATAATGTACCTTTTCACTGACTGACTAACACTCATATTCATGTGTTATTTTTCGCATTTCCCTGTAATATTTTGTCTACAGATATCCTATACTGGTCAACTTCCAACTATAGACATGAATAACGCAGATGTACTACACCTACTAACCAACACAACCCATTATTATACTTGTTCTACTTTTATATATATATTGCAATTCATTGTGATACAATTGATTTTTCTAAACCTTTTTTCCACTGAGACTTTATTCAATTTAATAACTTTATTCAATTTAATAACTTTATTCAATTTAATAACTTTATTCAATTTAATAACTTTATTCAATTTAATAACTTTATTCAATTTAATAACTACTCGGTGATGAAGCCCCTATTTTTGTTTTAAGCTTTTCATCAATTCGATTCTGCATTTCCTTCAGCCTTCCCATACTCTTTTAATTATCCTAGCAATGCTTATATATATATTAGATGCTGTTATGTTTTTAAACACGCTTTTTTAGACGTTTTATAGAAAGTTAAGGCTATGTAACTCTATATCATGGTAGTTCATGGGTCAACGAAACTGTCCGTCAAGTATTTGAATTTTTGTTAAGTAAAAATTACAGGGATACTCTAACTTAACTTTATATTGTGACATATTAAAATTTAAACCGTAATATCTATTGAGCGTCAACCTTGAAGATGTAATATATATATACATATATATATATATATATATATATATATATATATATATATATATATATATATATATATATACATATATATATATATACATATATATATATATATATATATATATATATATATATACATATATATATATACATATATATATATATATATATTAATTAATTACTCTCATGACATGAAAAATATTGTATCTACAGAAACGATGACCTGATAGAATTCGAAAACTTATTAATATGAAACTGAAATATTAGAAGCGAGATAATAAAATAATAATACATTGTATATTTGGGGGTACCGCTTTGTGACAGCGTGAACAACTACGGTACAAAATTGGTATCCGCAACTATTCAATGTTTTCTATAAAGTGTTTACATTTTGTCGGGTCTTGTGGTTTAATCCACGTCGACAATTCTGAAATTTTAAAATGGATAAAAAACATTTAAAAACGTGAATAATGAATAAAAAGAAAAACATGTTTAACGAACATAGTGAAATGTTCTGCTGAACTGGCTCTGTCCTCACCAAACTCTTCAATAAATGCCTAGCTTAATTTTGCTTCCCCGATAGCTGGAAAATTGCCTCTGTGGTACCTGTCTACAAGAATTCTGTGAATAGAACCGACCCTCAGAACTACAGCCCAATCAGTCTACTGCCGATCTTTGCCAAAATCTTTGAATCCTTAATCAATCTAGCGATAGTACGGCACTTAGTTAATGCTAAACTTCTATCTGACCGCCTGTATGGATTTTGACAAGCACGATCTACTGCGGACATCCTAACGGTCATCTCTGAACGAATGTAACACACACTCGACAAGGCAGGTGAAGCTAGGGCAGTAGCGCTTGATATATCCAAGGCATTTGGCAAGGTTTGGCATAAAGGGCTCCTCTTGAAAATACGATCATACGGTATTACTGGGTAATTACTTAATATAATTAGATCCTTCCTAAAAAAAAATTCAGGTTGTCCTCGATGGCCGTTCATCTAAGCAACATGACATAAATACAGGTGTACTCCAGGGATCTATCCTTGGACCTTTGTTGTTCCTGATCTATATAAACGATCTCCCTGATGACATAGAGTCGGAGATTGGTATATTTGCTGACGACACCACGCTTTACTCTTGCCATGTTGGCAAAACAGACGCGATCATATCCGAGGCAATGGCTGAATCTTTAGAAAATGACCTCAAGGCTGTAGTGAATTGGGTTCATAAATGGTTGGTAACTTTTAATGCCACTAAGACAAAGCTACTTTCCCCCAACAACTACAAGAAGCCTCTCCAACCACCGATTGACATGGCAAATAACACCCTACCTGAGAGTTCATCATTAAACTCCTCGGCCTAACCTTTACATGTAACATGAATTGGAACAAATACATTGAAGATATTGCCAAGGCTGCTGCAAAGAAGGTTGGCTCCCTCACACCTGACATTATCCTGTATCTCTACAAAGCCACCATTCGCCCATGCATGGAGTATTGTTGCCACATCTGGGCTGGTGCATCATCTACTAGTCTCTCCCTCCTTGACAAGGTCCCCAAAAGAGTCGCCAACCTAATAGGTCCCTCACTGTCAACAAAGCTCCAGTCCCTGTCCCATCCCCGTAATGTAGCATCCTTATGTTTATTTCAATGGATTATGCTACTCTGGTGCCCCCTCGACGTAAATTCTCTAGACTAAATCGACAATTAACTAAATCTCATTCATTCACTGTGGAGGTCCCCAGATGCCGGAGAGCATTCTACTCAAATAGCTTCTTTCCTCGTGATGCTGGCCTCTGGAACTCCCTCCCTGCCCCCTGTTTCCCCGACAGTACTGACATGCAGAAATTTAAAACTAATGTAAACAGACATCTCGCTGCGCAGATCCCAATTTAGGCTCACCTCTCCCCAACCTTCATCCCGTTTTCTTTTTTCTCAGTAGCCCCTAAGTCTACAGTGGCGGCCTGCCTTGTTTGGGGTGAACTATGTTAAAATAAAATAATAATAATATATTCATATATGTATAAAATTCCAATTGTTTGAAATGTATTTTATGTGAGTAAATGTTTATCTGTAAAATTGAGTTTCTATTCTGTAGAAACTTCGAAGTGAGACAAGTAACGAGTATTAGCAGTTCATATGTGTATACGTCAGTGTGTATATGCGTGTAAATGGGACATAATTAAGCAATGTGTGTGAGTAGTAGTAGGCAGTAGGCAGTAAGTAGTGATTAGTAGGCAGTGTGTTCCCTTTTTCTTTTTTCATGTTTCTCATGCGCATGACAGAAGTTTTATGTTCTTTTCCTTCTCCTAAATGGTCAATGAAGCTGATTGTTATAGTGTATAATCACTCTTCTCATTTAGTGGATGAACTGTTTCATTTCTGATAATTCTGGTCCGTAAATTTTTATTGTTCTGCTCGAAACCGAGTTCGTTTTTATTTCAGGTATAAAAAGTGCTTTCCATCGCACATGACGATTTTGATGTGCGGGCGATTCTGATGGCGGACGTAGTTTAAAACAATCTTACGTTGACACTAGCTTTGCTCTTTTGTAAATATTTCTATGTGAGATAGTTTTGCCCGAAAAATTTAATGTCTTTTTTTTCAAATATCATTTTAGTTTGTGGTTTGTGTGTTTTCGAACACGTCGTTCTTGCATTAATTTAAAAGAAGCATTTTTATATAACTTAATATTTAAATAATAAAACTCATAAGACTTTTTGAACACAAAATAATATCTTTAAAATATCTATACGAATAAATAATATTAAGATTAATAATTCAATATGCTATAGAATATCCTCAACTGCCAATAATATCAATATGAGAATGAATATGAAACAGCCTTACGAAATAGCATATATGATTAGAAATAAACAATTCTTTAAGAGATATAAATACATCTCACCGTGTTATGGAACTCGTCTCAAACGACTACAAATTGTGTACTTTTTTATTCAGAAAATATCATGGATTCTCAGTCTATTTATTACTGTTAAACACGTCTACACGTCATCGGATTGACGACGTTAATTTGTTTTTTGAAGTATGCGATGTTTGGGGAACTACGAAAACTTACTCCTAAAATGTTCACCAAGTTCTAAAATCGATGTGTTAGGTTCCATGTTGGGATTTCAAGTAAATACATGGAAAGATACCTAAAACAACTTAGAAAAGATATGCTTATTACATGAAATTAGTATTTTAGAATATATTTAGTTTCTTGAAACAATTTTGCAGTTAGCAAAACTGTTTGTCGAAAAGAGTTCAATTTTATTCATATGTTGGCAAGTCCTGAATCCGAGAAGAAGAATACAGTAAATTTTATTACGTTTGCAAGCGTAGTGAATTATGATTTTGTGAAATACAAACACAGCCGAACTCGTTTAAATGGCTCATATGCTTACAATGATTACCAGATCTGAAAGTCGGTGAAATAATATCACGTCTACTATAAAAGAACTGGAGCAACATTCGCAGATGGCATAAAAATATCGTTGAAAAATGAATATCTACTAATAATAAATATACGCAATGATACTGCAAATAGTAAGGAAAGAGATAATCCCTACACAAAATTAATTGGAAAACAGACACATACAATGTGTTTTTTCAAGACTAGTTCTTGTTATAGATGAAGACAAATACATTTAATTGAAAAGTGTCCATTAAAAAATAAGTAATGTCATAACTGTAGCAATATATATATATATATATATATATATATATATATATATATATATATATATTTTAGAAAAAGACAAAGGAAAGATAATCTGGATTAGTCTGCAAAAGATGAAAACGGCGTTAAAAGAATTTCCGGGAATATGCAAATGTTAAATTCTAATTAGACACGGATGATAATATATATATTTTAACATCCTACCTGGAAAAAGGTTTGGGTGTAGAGAGTTTTAGTTGTGTATAGAATAAGATAGTGGGTAATAATTATTTAAAAAAAAAACAGAAAGCATAAAGGACTGGACAAGTGTTGTAGTTGTTCGGAAAACATGTCGCATGTGTCCGATGCAGTAAAGGATAAACTAAATTTAATGCATCTGTATATATTTCCAAATATAGAAGATTTTGATTACATAATTTCCTAACAAATTTAACAGACGAAAATGCTTTTTCTATTTTTCAGCAATCAAATTGGACTTACAAATTAAAATACATATTTGGAAACGAATGTTTGAGAGATAAAATCTTGGGTAAGTACGATGTTCTTTTAACTTTGCATGTGAAGGTATAAACTCAAGTAGGATTTGAAGGCTACATATTTCCCAAGGCTTAGTCTGAGCGTTCGTGTGAAGCGATGAAAAGTGTATCTAGTGCAATTGTATTTAATTATGAAAGTTTAATTACTTATATAATAACTATTTAAAAGAAAAGTATCGCCAGCATCTCAGTGAACGAAATATGTTATTCTAAATTTTAATATGTTTTGAGTTTCATTGAAATCCCGAAAAGCATTATTTATTACGAATAACGAAAAATGAATTTTCTTTTATAAAAATTGTTACTTTATCATATTTCAAATTTCAAATTGTAACAGTTACATTTTTTTAGGTTTGATATAAAGTTTAGAAACGTTTGTTGGCAAATAAAACAGGTCCCAACAGTGTATCTTCCATACTTTATTTGAAGACAGGAAACGTTGACAATAATATGGAAACGATAGATTTCAATCATTAATTAAAACGTAAAGATATTCGACTCAGAACCAAATTATGTTTACGATTGTAAAGGTTAAGGAGTCCATCAATTAAAGCTGATACCTTATATACTTACATGTGAACAAATAACAAAACCTGTTATTCTTAAAATAAGACCATCTTACATAGTGTGGTGTGTCTGTAGGTTCTACATCTCAGTGATACGGAAGCAGAACATGTGACACGGAAGCTAAACAGTTGTCACGATTTCTTATTTGTTAAAAACTCGTTTCAAGTGAAAGAAATCAGTAAAAATGACGTTTCGATAGAGTTCACCATAAACAATCGGTTGGTCCGTGGAACAGACAAAGAAACTGAACGACTAAAAAAATAAAAACTAAAAGACTTACAAGAATGTGTACAATTCGAATTTTTCTAAAGAACAAAAGTAAATTACAAAGTTCCCTCAACAAGATTCAGCTCCAATTGAATTCTTCAACTTCCAAACGAAAACAACGTAACTTTTCGTTTTTAGTATCGTTTTAACACATATTCGTTATTGTTCGATGCGTCCTTTTCTTTTTTTTTTGAGGTTGATGACAAAATCGACTTTCCAACGAAATTACGTCAATACTCAACTTTTAAACCAAACGTGGACGTACAACGTTGAGCCAGATTATCCTGGAGAAGGAAGTTTCTAAGGAATTTGAAATTCACAATAGGTTCCCAGTCACGTGTGTATCCCGACCAGATATTTCCAAATAGTTATCCATCAAGTACTGATCAGGCACAACGTTGCTTAACTTCGTTTATCTAACAAGAACCGCTTTGCTAACTTGGTTATGCCGTAGACCCAGGATACATCTATGTGTGACCTTCAAAGAACAATCGGACCGGTATCGAATCTTGGACCAGTCTTTGCTTTAATAACTCGGCTTTAATTTGGATCATGTGTGTTTTTTTATTGCCTCAGAAAAAGTTTAAAAAAACTGCCACCTGATTAAAGTGTGAGGTGAGAACAATCGAAGACAACCATATCTGGACAATGTAGCAAGAAATTGATATACTACCTTTTAAGAACTGCAGAAAATGTAGATCGAAAAATAAAATAGTGTGTTAGAGTCAGAGCCGTACATTTGACGCATTACATCTTAAACCCTGGCTCTTGTTGTGACTCTTTGTTTCTAGTGTATCAGACTTCTGATATTTATATATTAGTTATAAGGTGTTGAGGTCATAAACTACATAATGTTTGGAAATGTCAGTGCAAAATCGATCACGGAGAAAAAAATTAACAAAACTTGTCCATGTGGAATATATTTATATTTGTTATTACTTACATTAGACGCAATTTAAATATGTTCGAAGTCTGTATATTTTCATTAAATATTATTCTGATTCGAGACCTAATAATTGCTTCGAATTGAGTTTCCTGGTGTAAGAAATAGTAAGAAAGAATTTTCTAGAAAGTATCTGAATCTATTAAGTTTTAGAATTATTTTGTTGCGTTGAATAAAGAAAAAATTGAATCTTATCGTTTTGCGCTGATATTTTATTTGAAACTGAAGTGTGACGGACGGAAAAGCTTATAGAGATGACTATACACATCTAAAACTTCAAACATGACAGATCGTCAAATGAACAGGTTCTCCCACAGAGTTGCGTTACCCAAAATTACGTGTCTAACGGAGCGACGGCATTATACTCTTATACAGGTAGTAGTACTTATCCAGATGAGGACCAAAGCTAACCTGAATCTTAACGCTAACGCTAATCCTAACCCTAAATTGAACCTAACTTTAACCCTAACCCTTGCCCTAACTGACGCCAATCATTATTGGTTTAGGTCCTTACTGGATAAGTATCGCGGTTTCTACAAACAGTTTGATCATGCTATCGCCCAAGAGCGTAACTGACCTATGATTCAATCCGCTACATATATGAAAGTCAGACACGTAATGAAATGAAGTTGTCACATCTGGGGAAGTATAACTTAGAAAACCCTTTATGCATTCTAGTAAGGAACACTCTCTTCTATTCTCCACAGCTCCTTGGACACAGAAGAGATGTTGCTAGTCTGTCTCTGCTCTATCATTATTTACATGGAAGATGTTCACCTAAGCTTCAATCTCTGGTTCCTTTTGTAAGACATTCACAGCAAGAACTCGTCCTACTATCACAGCTGCATGGATATTTTTTTGTTATTTTCCGTGTTCTTAAATCAAATTGAATCCCCTATGAAAAGAGTATATTTCCTAGTTTTTCCCTCGTCTGTAATACGAATTATTGAGTAGAAGCTTCTATGCATGATTTGAATACAATCCTAACAAACATTTGTCATGAATTGTTTTCATAAATAATAACGTTTTTCTATTTAACATTTCCAATCCTCTAATAATATTCATGATCATTTAACTTAGAATCAGTCCATCTCATTACACATTACCATCTAATGACTTTAAGCTTTGATAATAGTGTGGATCATTAATAAGTAGAAGATATTCATAAACCCAATTACAAATGCTATATCACACTTAAGCGCAGGGGACTAGCTGATCGATTTTAAATGGCTCGTAAAGTATTTTCTTTAAAGCATGAGAGAAAAAAACAACTGATAGTGATGTGTAGTTCTATTTAAAAACGTTATACAAAGCCGAATAAATTGACAGACAAAGCCTCTTTAATAGATGGTTGCCAATATCTTAAAAGTACTCCACGGTAAATTGAAGAATTAACAAAGACTCTGATGCGTGTTCAAGTCTGTCTTCTGTCACGTATTTTATCGCAAAATTACCTGCACTCAACATTTGAATAGAATATTAGATTGGATTTCGTATTCTTAAACATGACAGCATATAAATATGCTGTCTCGAGAACGTCACCGTTAAAAATGCGATACGTGCCCATTTAAGCACCACGAATTTACTACATGACTAGACTAAAGGAACCGTTCAAATAAAAATAGTTTAAAATCTAAGCCAAACAAAAATTCTATGAATAAAAACCAAAATGAGAATATTGAAAAAAGAAATGCAGCAAAATAACCGAGATAGTTGGATAGAATAAACGGCGATATTTTACCAAATCATCGGAAAGTACTGAAATTTCTGAAGATATATAGTTTAGAAAGAAAATAATATCAAGACACATAATTTTACATGGTTTCAAAACCCTAGGACATAATTTCCGAATCCAGGATTGCAGATTAAATATAATTATAGAACAGAACCGAGATTACATATAGCAAGTAAACATGTCGATAATTCAATACCAAATAATATGTATTACAGAAATGTAATCTCGCAAGGTAGATAACTATTCAGCATGCTATCAAAAATATTGAACAAAAGTAAATATAAATGGGAGTGAATCGAAATTGAGAAAGTATCCTACAAATCACTCGATAATTCCCTGGCCTAATAAATGAAAAAACTACTTTAAGGAAAGATCCGACTTTATTCATCAACATAGTCTCTTTTTAGGGTGATACACTGATTCCAACGATGCTCTCACAATTCGATGTCTTTTTTGTTGAACAATTTGTCTTTTGTCGCAAAATACACCTCAATGTCCACATCACTTCTTTATTTCCTTTCCCTGCAGCAATCTGTTGATGTCTGCAAACTACCAGTAGTCGCTGGGAGCGACATCTAGACAATAGGGTGAGTGTGGAAGCAATTCGAAGTGTAAATCATGTACTTTTACCATAGTAGAAATCGACTTGTGACACGGTGCATTGTCATGGTGAAAAGGCATTTTTAATTCTTTTTTATGTCCGTTGTATGGTGCTTTTTTCTAATAAACGTACTTATAATACTATACAATATTCTTTATTAATTGATAAAAATTGATAAAAAATGCGTTGCGCATCCGAAAATACGGATGCGAAAACTTTGCCTTGTGATTTTTGCGTCTGTGATCGCTTTAGGTTGTTTTTTGCCTGCTGCTGTCCACTCAAACGACAGCCGATTTGATTCCAGGGTGAAGCGGGGATCCATGTTTTATTCATTGTCATATATTGACGAAAAAGCTATTGCGTTTAAACAATTACAAACAATTCTCTGAATCGTCGATACGTAAATGATTTGATCGACTGTGATCAAATGCGGCACCCACTTTGAACATAGATTTTTCATTGACAAATGTTTATGCAAAATCGTGAATTGCCTTCTCATATTTTCGGCACTTTGTTAATTCATGAAACTTAAATTCACGATCGGTCAAAACGAGTTGACTTTTTTATGTATTCCAGAATGTTACCGAATTATGGAGAAATGAGCGTTCAGCATTATTTCTGTTTGGTTGACCGCATTTAAAGTAAGCATACCACCTTTTAGCAGTTGCTTCCGACGGAGCAGCATCCGAATAAAACGTATCTCGGCTTTGCTTTCGTTTTTTTAAAGAATAGTGTTCCATTTATGCTGTACGAGATAATTAAGTAAATTTGACTAAATCATTCATTTTCTATTTTGTAAGTAATACTTTACAAACTATCAAATAATTTTCGTCTAGAACTTTTTCAGCTCCGCAATTGAACCGGGTTCTGTAATGAAAGAGACACTTTTTACTCGAGTGAGAGTTGAGCGGTTGACCCTCGTTCCATTGCGTTCATTCGTAAGATTGCATCTCACGAGATGAGGAAGATGTTATATAGTGACTCACTGACGGTGATGCATTGTAATATTTTGTAAGACAAAAGCCGCAGTATGCTTTTGTCATTAATTAGAATTAAAATATAATTTAGAAGAGAAAAAACACATTTTTAAGTAAGAATAAATAATGGTTTTCCAAAATAGTCTTCATCTAAAATCGACATGTAATCGCCGGCCGGCGTTTAGTCCGTGCAGATCATAACGAACTTTCTTGAACTACGAATTGCTGATTGGTAGCTGCCTCTCTGTTTTCAGTAGCGCGAGAACCGAGGTATAGAACAACTGGTATTTCTAAACGGTAACACAAATTATTAATAAACAGACTCAACCTGCATTAAATTCGGTAATTTTACTGGTGTGGGTTTATCAACCCGATTATATATGCATAAAATGTCGGCTACAACATTTGAACATTAAGCAATGACGGCGATAAGTTCGAATGTTATTTAATCTTGGACTCCATGATTAATTGTCTCATGCTTAAGAATTTTTTAGATGACGATTGATAATTTGTATTACTACTGTTCTCATCTTTGATGGTGTTCTCACATTGTTTCGACCGACGTTATCCCACGACCATCTTCACGTTCGTCATGTCCTACTCGGAAATCTGTACGGAATTTCAAACGGAACTTTTTATTTAATTCACGGGGGTAGTTTGCTCTCGTTCCATCGGTTAAGTCCGGGTAGAAGTCTGTAGTAATTCGTAATTAAAATCTTAGTATCGCCCGTACTGAGGATTGACCTCCCCCCAGAAGACTGTCACTTAGAACGGATTTCGTCTTAGTACTTTTATCCGTTGCGCCACGGGTTTAAATAAAGGATTCCGTTCGAAATTTTGTACCGATTGTAGAGTTCGATAAAAAAGATTTCAGAACAAATCGGATGTAATATCAGCCAAAAACATTGT
This sequence comes from Sepiola atlantica, assembly GCA_963556195.1. NCBI lineage: Eukaryota > Metazoa > Mollusca > Cephalopoda > Sepiida > Sepiolidae > Sepiola > Sepiola atlantica. The sequence goes on from OY744519.1 coordinate 2,379,494, forward strand.
GAGAATAACATACAAGATATGAATAGTAGTCCGATAAATCAAAATAATATCAATTGGTCTATGAATATAAACAAGTTTAAAGTACACATAAACTTTATACGTCATCGAAATGATCTCATTGAGACATAACTTTGCACATTTTGGAGTGCGTCAGAAGCTTATTCAGAAAATGGAAGAGATATTCGGTGCGAGATAGAATATGGTTCGCTCATATGATTTGCGCGTATAGAACGTTTTGGAAAAAAAAAACAATTAACACGAGACTATTCGGTCATCGTCTGGGAGAAATGTTTCCTCTTCTCCCTCCTCTTAAACACAACCGGTGTCATCGGCGACCGACCTCAGATAAGTAGGCAATTAATCAAACCAAATAAATCGATTCTTCATCATTGAATTAATCAATGAAATGTAGACTTGGCGATTCTTTAATCATTTTTGTTTGTGTTAATCATGATAACGTTTCTTTATATAGTTCTTGCTTTGAATATCTATATAATAGTAAAACTATGAGGATCTTGTACGCTTGTTTGCAAGTTAAATGTTTGAGATAGTGGGAAGAAAGGAACTAAGAAGATAAAGGTTTAATGGGAGAAAGACGGTATAAGAGGGGTTAGTATTAGTACCACATTCCACGTACACAGAAAATTAAAATATGACGGACATGAATTCGTGACGTAATTAGAAAGGAAAATAACAAACTACATTAATCCTAGTAATAAGAACGTCGTAACAGGAGAATAAAAAGACATGGATGAAAAAGAAAAGTATATAGACATGTAAGAAGAGAGTAAGTGGATGACGTAATACATAAATGGCATGAATAAAAAATAAAAGTAATATATATATATATATATATATATATATATATATATATATAACAATACATTCAGAAGATGAAAGATGAAAATTAAAAAAATTGTACGAATAAAATATTTATTAAAACATCCAAAGTTCAGAATGAATGAGTCTCATTATCTTTACACCATGGATTGTCAAAGAATAATTATTTTCATCAGAGGATAAAAATCGGTAATGTAAATATTACCGTTAACATTAAACTTTAAAAATCGCAACTTCCGAGGTAAATTGATCGATAAGTTTCAAAATGCTAAACATTTATACCCATTATAGAAAATACTCGAAATTGAAGGGTGGATGCAATTAAAACAATCCCTAAATAAAGGAATAAACAAATACTCCATTAGGAATTCCCGTGGCAAAAGAATATGCAAATTAGTTGATTGTCAACGTCGATCCCATATACATACATGACTACTTTTGAAAGCTGTTATTCTGCAACCGTGACAAACAAGCTGACGTTTTAATCTTATATTCTATTGTATTCTATTATCTGATTGTTGCACTAGTGTGTTATGATTGTTGCTCGAGTAATATAGGATACCAGCAACACTTGGGAAGGATGAATCAATTAACCAGTTTCACATTGTTTTCTCTCACAAAAACCATAAACCCAATCAATAATGGACCAGATAGATAGATAGATAGATATATCGATAGATCGATAGATAGATAGATAGATAGATCGATAAGCGTTCGTTCTGAAAATAAATACGAGTTCGTGTGATTGTAATGTGCATGTGTTGACTACAAAAGTGGTTCATAGAGGGTGTTATAATCTAACGTGCGGATATATAACTAATCTTAACCTTCTGAAACCATAGCAGTGTTGGGATATGCCTTTTCACGCCCCTATTTTCTAGATAGTTTAGCTATTAACACTGATGAACGAACCCTGAACACCAAACAATGAATAAAAAGCACACACCCATACTATAACAGCTTCGCGTTACATTTTACCTCGCAATCTCAAGAGATGGTTTCAAAAGAAACCCGTTTAACCTGATATAAATGCCATCCAAGAAAAATCCTTAAAACGAAACCTGGAAGTGAAAGATTTGAAAGTGTATTAGATTAGAGTTTTCTAACATTGAAGAGGATAACTGTTTGGAATTGTAATGACCTGTTTCGGAAAACACTCCACTCACTTTGAAGAGTTTGACCTAAATACCAATGCATCTGAAAAATCGATCTATAATTCTGACTAGCAAATTAAATTTCACAAATGCAATTTGTGCTATTTGCTAGAAAATGTACTTCGTTTCGCTGTTTTTATAAACTTTATTGTTCCAGTTGTGATGATGTATAGAATTGTTGCATTATTCACTAATTACCTAAAAATAATGATAAGATTACATTTTCCAATCTATTTTTGTAATCAGATAAACAATTACACATCATTTTACATACATATGTTCTAATTTATTTATTTACATTATTTCATCATCGTACTGGTAGATAAACATTTATCATGTGTTATCAATATTAACAATGTTGCGGTACTCTAATGCTGTAAGTGTCTGTGATTGAAAATGTCTACGGGCTTAGAAATGATTTTTTCCTATAAAACATGTTTATTTGACGTTTATGTTTTATAACTCTTTCCATTTTCTCAATTTAATATTTTTATATAAAATCTAAAATGAAACCAATCATATGGCGAGTAAGAGTAATTCCTCGATCACAATGTTTTTTTTTCTGCCATGTTATGTCCCCTTACAAAAATTAAAATTAAGAAACTAGGATACTCTACCTTTTATCTAGAATCAGTATTTCAATATTAATCAAAATCAATTACATGATTTTGATTCTAAAAAATGTTTGTATTCCAAAACTTAAACTTAAGCGTAGTTTAAAAGAAATTGAAATTCAAGGAATCTTATTTAATTGATGTCTTAGTACACTAGTTCAAATTCAATACAAATCTGAAATATTTAAATTTTCAAAGAGAGGTGATGTGCTCATATTATGTCCATTACCTCTCTATAAATAACCTAATAACATTGAACTTTGTAGGATATTTATTTATGTCTAATAATGATTGTAAACATTTCACAAAAATTTATCTGAATTCTCACAAAAGTGTTGCATATCTTTCACCTTTTTTGAATAAAACTAAGTCAATATAGTTCATATGACGACACTTTTGACCTAGCTCCTGTATTTACAAATTCATGAAGATCAGCCAATTAGTTTAGGCGTTAATCCTGCAAATACAAATACATAAACATAAAAATATATAAACTTTATTGGCCTTTTGGCCAAGATAAAAGTGTAGTATCTGTCCCGATGGATACTTTGTCCTGTGCAGTTCTAGGAGATCCACCTCCCAGGCTTTGCCTTCTCACCCTTTGAGAACGGGTTAGTTTATTTCTAATCGCCTGATGTGCCCCTACCGTGGAATGCCGACGGGGCTGCCCAGGCAATGTTGTCGGCCAGAGTGCTCTTAATTCTCTAGGGCGCTCACTTTTCAAATCCCACTTTCCGACCTTCTGTCACATCTGTGGGAGAAAGATAAATACCACAAATATATAAACATGCACATGCCTAACTTTATATATATATATATATATATATATATATATATATATATATATATATATATATATATATATATATATATAAAGAGAGAGAGAGGCAGAGAGAGAAAGAGAGAGAACAAAAAATAAAGATATAATGTATATCTTTAAAATAGAAGCTATCATGAAAAAATGTGATGCTCGATATACAAGACAGAGCAATAATGTAGACAATTAAATATGAGAATAAAAGTTGTAAAAATACAACATCTATTACATCTTCAGTTGTTCAAAACAAGAGATTATTTTTTTAATCTATAGCATTTCAAAACTTATTTCTTATGATTAATGGAATACAGATGGATAAGTTGGTAAGAGAAATACTAAAGTCAAAATTTAAAAAGATCAAAATATAACATGCTTTTTGAGAAAAATGTCAAAGGAGAAAAATGTTGAGTGTCCAATGCAAAGGAGATAAAATGAATGCACATGAAAAAAGGTTCACCGTAAAGGGTGAAACGCAGCAGCAGGCGAAAAGGTGGCAAGTCCAAATGCATTTGTAAAATTCATACAATTGAAGAAATCAGACCCACAAATCCAAAGATCCGGTCGTCTGGAAGCTGCAAATAAGAAAGTTTATTAAGTTATTTGCGCATAAAAAGTCATTTTAATTATACTTCCATAGGCTTTCAATATACAGTTTTACGGATCCAAATGCAAAACGGGATCAAAAGAAGTGTTTCTCAGAGGCAATTATATATATATATATATATATATATATATATATATATATATATATATATATATATATATATTTCAGAGGAAACATTCCTTTAATCAATGAAACTGGGGGGGGGGTGAAAAAAAGAAGAAAATTGCAAAACTTGTCGTTAAGGCCTTATCGCCTGACCCTTTAAGAGGAAACGTCAGATTGATGAATTAAAAACTAAGAAAAGATATGAGTGAAAAATTATATATATATATATATATATATATATATATATATATATATATATATATATATATATATATAAATTGAACGAGGAGAACCAAAAAATGTATTTATTATCTAAGTACCTAATGTTTGAAAAACGAGGTGTTTGATTAAGATTGTGGCCGCTATTACAACACGTGTTTCAAACATTTGGAACTTGTATTCTTTTTCCCTCAGAAATTAATCCTGAGGTAGTCTTATAATAAAGACGAAACAGTGATGATTACATAAATAGTATGTTTTGGTTTTCCTTTTTCAATTTCCATTACGTCGGAACACTTTTCCATTCTTTATGATGTGTGTATATATATATATATATATATATATATATATATATATATATATATATATATATATATATATATATATATATATGTGTGTGTGTGTGTGTGTGTGTGTGTGTGTGTTTGTGTGTGTATAAAAACATTAAACAGGTACACATATATATGACACTTAACAACAATGTATATGGGAAAAAACTTTTCAATTTCTATTACGTCAGAATACTTTTTCCAGTCTTTATCATATATAAATATATATATATATATATATATATATATATATATATATATATATATATATATATATATATATATATATATATATATATATATGTGTGTGTGTCTGTGTCTGTGTGTTTGGATGTATATACAAAGATGGGTACGGTGACAGTAGGCGTTGGATAGGTTCATATATATATATATATATATATATATATATATACATATAGTGAGAGAGAGAGAGAGGGGGAGAGAAAATAGATAGATAGATAGATAGATAGATAGATAGATAGATAGATAGATAGATAGATAGATAAACCTAACCAACAATCACAGACCGACACTACTGTATTATGACTGCGAATCGGACCTTTCTAAAATATATAGCGTCTTTTTCTTTTAATTACTCTTAGATTTTGCTGGGGATGGGGCATCTTACTAAATGCCATACATCCACGCAATTACTAAGAGACTCCAACCGAAAAATTTGTTTTACGATTCTGACTTTTAATAGCATTTTTTGTATCTCTCTTGCACTTGGTTAGCCATGTTTTTTTTTTTAAATATTTTCATGACTGCTGGAACGATTGAAACCGTACCAGTTCTTTTTAATGTCATTCATAAGACAGCGGTATCTGTTATTCCCCCATCTCAATGTAAACCGTCGTCATTGGAGACACCGACTTCAACTAATCTTGCAACTTCCTGCTTCTTCGCCTCGTGTTGTGCGATGAATGTTTTATTTAAAAATTTACACGTGGCCGATACAACGATGACAACCTCTCAGCGATATGTGATGACACATCTATAATAAATATACCTGCGTATCTTCTATATAAACTAAAGTAAATATTCATCTTGATTGGTGCGCGATAGCTTTCTTTAAAAAGTGTATTACTAGAATCTGTATTCAATAAAGCAGATATGGATCCGCGATGTCATAAATAAAATATAACTTAACATCGATTTGTTCGATTTTATATTTAGTCCTGATTACTATTTGTATACTTTGGTTAATTTTTTAGAAAGTAGAGGGAGACATCACTCTCTAAGTTGAATGTACTCTTACTGCAACTCAGATCATTAGTTTTCGTTGTATCGCATATTCTGCAGTAACATAATAATTTCAAATTACATGTTTCTTTGATCTGTAACAAATAATACTATACCAAATATAATATTTTGAGATAAATACACCAATAATTATTTCACCCGTAATTCTCGACGTGAACGCCACTTTTACAAAAAATGTTCGCATTCTTTGCCGTTCATTTTCTTTTACTGTGAATCCGTTTTCTGATCGACATCGTCACCCTGAATTTGTTCGTGCTTGAGACAGGCATTTAAAAGAATACATTTGTTAATAACCGATACATAATTTTATTAAACAAAATCGCATAAATCTTTTATTTAAAATAATGAATCAAGTTTTGGTACGTAACGGCTTTTTCGATAATTCATTTTATTTTTCGTAAACAACCCGTTACGACAAACAAAACAGCTACACACGTAGCAATGATTATGTTTGTCAATTTTGCTTTTTTACGACTTATCAAAGCTCAAAACCCATTCGAGGATTAAGATTTATTAGATCGTTTGATGTCGTTAAATGAGAAATAATAATATTAGAGGATTGAAAATTAATCTACATGGTTAATTTATTTAGGATTGTGACAAGTATTTGTGGGCATTTGACTTGAAGATGGCCAAGTTATAGTATGCAAGCAGCAGTCTTGCGGCAACGTGTTCCACTCGCGTAAATTTATTAGATAGAAACTCGAGACATGGAAATTCTGCCTGACGCTAAGCACACGGGGGGAGAATGGAAAGTGCATTTCAGTTGTGACAGTAGTACGAGTTCGTGCTGTGAAGCACATATTGAAGATTTCTGCTCTCTGGTCTCTTCTGAGGTAAATTCTCATTTTTTATAATCATTAGATTTATTCGTTCTTTTAATATTTTATATTTCCGAGGTTATGCTAGCCAATCCATTAACAGATTAACGACTTTAAAAGTAGGTATTAATTCGCTATAGTCCAGCAATTTGAAAACATGTTTAATTGCTAAAGTATAGATTTTAGATACGTTTTCAGCGTCCCTCATGATATTTTCATTAATTAAACTACGAATTTAGGGTGCTAAAATATTAGATAAACCAACTTTATAAGCTAAAGTTATTTGAAAATATACTTGGCATGTGTTTGTGTCAGCATCCAAAATTCTCTTTCCAGCTTTTAAAAATCCAAAATACGTTTATTTATTTTGAAGATTTTTTGCTTATTTGTTTTGTTTTTCAGTGTTGTTTTACAAAGATATCTTAGCGCCGAACATCTATAAACATCACAGAAAATGTCTGATGTGGTTTCATTTGTTACTTGAACTTTATAATTATAAACAATATAAAAACAAGCAAAAAATCGCAATACTGCGCCGAAGGATAAAAACCGCTACATGTTGTGTTCTTCAATTTTCTGTGGAAACACCGGGGTACGGGTACGGCTAGTTTATTATATAAAGAAATGTATGGATTGCTACACAGTCAAAATAAAAGGGCACATTCGTAATTGAGTTTCGTAACGTGAATAAAAGTTGGAGACAATTTTCCTAAGTTAGATCGGTCATCCACTCCAACTTTTCACATTGACATCGGATAAACGAATTTAATATTTATGATAAAGTTCGAGCAAGAGGGTCAAGAGGGCAAAATGAATGACAGTTTATTGGGAAATTGATTAACTTCAAGAAACACATTTGTGTCGGGCCAACGATTCAGTCGAGTTGATTCAAGTTGACATATCTATCGCTACATCGATTTTCGTATATATATATATATATATATATATATATATATATATATATATACATATATATATATATATATATATATATATATATATATATATATATATATATATATATATATATATATATATAGCATGTTTTATTACCTCGATGAGATCGCAATTTATTAGATATAATGATTGAACATATAATGATTGAACATTTCCATGGATTTGTAGTTTTGTATATGTGTGTATAAATAAAGATTATATATATATATATATATATATATATATATATATATATATATATATAGTAAGTTGTAGAAAACATATTTATACCAATTAAGCTACACAGAGGCTCCCGAATCTTCATGGAGTTAGTTTTTTCCGGGCGTGTTTATATACACGGCTAGCTAGTTTACCAATCGTAAACAAATCACCGATAAACTAAAAATATGCGACAAAGTTAGTCAAGTAAAACTTAAGGAAGTCGATATCCTATTTAAAGACTACACAAGTGACTTAACCATAACCCTAACACTCGCTTAATTAATCCGTCCACACCAGAAATAAGACGAATTCATAAAACAATTATATCTAGAATCAGGAAACAAATAAAAAATGACTTAGAATTAAACCAATGGGTGAATACTGCCGAAGCAATCGCTTGGTTTTACAATATCGAAAATACGAATAAATGCACCTTCCTACAATTTGACATAGTGGATTTCTATCCGTCTACATCAGAAAAACTCTTCCACATCGCTTTAGAATTTGCCGAGATGTATACTGATATATCCAAAGACGAAATCCACATCATTAAAACATGTAAGAGATCAGTTTTAATCAATAATAATGACGAAGGGATAAAAACAAATATGACAAACTGTTTTGATTTGGCCACGGGTGCTCTTGACTGTGCGAAGGCATCAGATCTTGTGGGGTTATTCATTTTATATACACTCACAAATATATTTGATAATACAGATATCGGCCTTTATAGAGATGATGGATTAGCGACAATAAGAGATTCCAACAAAGTCAAGGGAGAAAACTCCAAGAAAAGTGTGCATATGGAAATGAAAAAAACTAGGCCTAAAAGTAGAAGTACTGGCTGACATAAAAACAACTCACTTTCTAGATGTCCCGTTAAACGTAAATAAAAATACTTACAAACCATATTTCAAAGATAGCTCCAATCCAATATACGTAAACGCAAAGTCTAATCACACGCTATCAATCATAAAACATAACCGAACGTAAGCTTATCAATCATTCTAGCGGCAAAAGTGTTTTTCTTTAAATCAAGCAACATTTACAATACATCTCTAAAAAATAGTGGTTACCATAATACCGAAATTAAATATGAGAACAAGGACAGGAATTATTATAATAAAATCAAAAATAAAAGAAAAAGAAATATTATCTATTATACACCGCCCTATAACCAAAGGCGACAAACTAAACTGGGCCAAAAAATCTTAAATCTGATTGAAAACACTTCCCCGTAACCAATCCATTGCATAAAATAAAATAATTTGAAACTGTCTTATAGTTGCTGCAAAATCGTAGAAATGATAATTAAGGCACACAATAACAAAATAGCAGAACAGCAGAAGAATAATAACAAATTACATAAAATGTGGCAAACAGCAAAAATAACACTAAAAAGTACAAATAGAAATAAACCAAACCCTAATAGTTATCACCCGAATAGAAATGAAACACTTAGCAAAAAAGAGAAAATATGTAACTGTATAAATCGTTCAGTTTGTCCACTACAAAATAAATGCCTATGCCTAACCAAAGGTTTTGTTTACCAAGCCAAAATATTCGCAAAAGATAGACCAAATAACAAGAACTATTACGTGGGTATGACCTCTCTAGATTTTTAAACCAGATATTATGACCACAAAACCACATTTAAAATCAGAAAACGTCAGATTAAAACAGCACTAGAAAATAACTATTGGGAGCTTGAAAGAAAATGGACGCTCACCAATAATTGGCCAGTACAATGGAAAATAATACGACAAACCATTACATATAGAAATTTAGACGACCCGTGTAGATTATGTGTGAATGAAAAATTTGAAATCCTAAACTTTAAAGACCCCAAAGATCTATTAATCTGTAGAAGTGCGATAGCAAACAACAACCTGCACCGAATAAATTTACCTAAAACTAACAATACATGAATAAATAAATAATTGAACAAATAAGTCAAAAAACAAAACAAAACTAAACTAAAACCTAACAACTTTAAAACTAAAACCTAAAATAGAAATACAAGTAACCCTGTGTTAAAATAAGTTCACCCATTGTATCGACACAACAAAGAAACAGGATATAAACCACGCTATAGAAAACAGAACAATACAACAGGAAATACGAAGTAAAACTAACCGGACCTTTGCTCGTGAAAAATCCCAAAAATGGCTTAGAGAACAACAAAGAATACGATTGGTTAACAAGCTAGACGTGTATATAAAATAACCCGGCAAAACAAACCTCTATCCATTTTAGGTTAATGATTCTCTCCATGGATGAATTTAAAAAGCGGTATTTCGATTTTTAGTAGTGTTTTATATGTTATAGTTCTGCTATTTGTATTAGTATTACTAGTAGCAGTAGTAGTAGTAGTAGTACGTCTATGTTTATTATTTGATCCATATGTTTTTACTGCCATATTGTGTGTTATAATATTTGTATTATTATTATAAGTAGTATGCAATTAGTTTTGTATTATATGATATTTTGAGGATATCCTGAATTTGTCAATGTATTATCTTAAATAATGAATTCTGATTGAATATTTGTTTCTTAGCATATAGTTTTGAGATCATATCTGATACTGCAGTAATTATTGATCTTATTATTGATTAAGGAGTGTTTGCATGAAATTCAGTATTTAAGTCTAATGTAGTGCATAGGAAGTTAGAAGTTCCCTTCTGCAGATCTACATTAATCGAAATACCAACATTTTTAAAGAGCGTGACGATTTACTATAGTCCTGTTATATGTCCTAGAGCGAGCATTTCTTGTGAACAGGGTATCATCCCAATATAGACTTCCTTGGAAAGAGTTAAAATCATAATAAAGAGATCGAAGGAAAACATTTCCACTAGCACATTTAGTTGGGGATAATCCGAAGCCCTATCCTTGTCGAAATTGTATTATCTAATGAAAAGAGGGACCTTCTCGCCAAGATAACGAATAGCAAAACATAGATAAACAGGTCACATTTTCGAGGCGTATAGACAAAAGGTAAGCATATACAGCGACAGAATGACCCCCCAGGCAATGGAGATCGAGAGGAAGGACAAACACTCGGTGGAGAGACGACTTCGATAGTCCTACATTGCAACGCCTTACCAGGGATAAAACAAGGTAGAATAAACCGGGAGGGGTTTATCTACGAGTGATTAAGCATACCCTGATAATGATGATGATGATGATGATAGTGATGATTATATAGTCATATATACATATAAAAATAGGTATCTTTCTATGTATGTGGATATCTATTGATCAATAAGTCTAGTAATATATATATATATATAGAAAGAGGGTAGTGCAGTACTAGTGCAGTTCCAACGAGAGAAAAGTATATATGTAAAGGAGTAAGGCTACCAACATTTGTAGAATGTTTTTTTCTACATTTATTTATTATTTTGTTGTTTTACCATTTTATAATTTTATATTTTTGTTGTTTTACCATTTATATAAAATGGTAAAACAACAAAAATATAAAATTATGAAATGGTAAAACAACAAAATAATAATATATATATATATATATATATATATATATATATATATATATATATATATATATATATATAGCCGGATGGCTAAGTCCTTCTTTGCTTGGAACTGACGGTACGAATGTTTTAATTATTTTTCTGTACCAGAATCTAGCCGTACTGATGAGCTGTGAAACAGCGAAACAGTCTGTATGTTGATGACTATATATATATATATATATATATATATATATATATATATATATATATAATGATAATAATCCAGGTAAAAACGTCCACAGGGTAGTAATACAAAGAATTTCAACCAGGTTTATAAAAAGTGCTCAATATCAAATAGAGCTTTATATATAATTATTTTTATTTACACAGACATGTACAAAATCTGCGACACTGGCATGTCGATGTTATCGATCAACAGTTATTATAAACTGAGATCTGATCAGGCAGAGTTAGAATCCGATCTAACCTCAGATCAAATATGATCTGAGGTTGAGATCGGATTCTAATTCTGCCTGATGAGATCTCAGTTTATAATAACTATTGATCGATAATATCGACATGCCAGTGTCCCAGATTTTGTACATGTCAGTGTAAATAAAAATAATCATATATATATATATATATATATATATATATATATATATATATATATATATATATATATATATATATATATATAGTTTAGAGATGATAAATGAGATTATAAAATTGTAAAGATACGATATTTATTAAAACATCAAATGTACTGAAGCAAGGAGTTTCATATCCTTAATGCATGGATTTCCAAAGACATTTTTCCCATCGGAGGATAAGACACCGACAATGTAATTGTAAATATTTTCGGCAAAATGTAACTTTGAAAAATATATACACAAAATAAAAAAAAAATAAAGATGAAGATTTTTTTGTTGAGATGAGAACGTAGAGTTAGCGTATTCACCGTCAGAAAAACACGTAAAAAAACAGCTGTTATATTTCAAATGAATGTTTGAAGGAAGAATACTCAAAGCATTTAAGAGTCCAAATGTTGTTGTAGAGAAGCTGAAGTATTACACGGTTGTTTTTAGAGTTCAATTCATCCTGTGTAGGCAGTAGTCCGAGAGTAGAACTATCAGTTTCAAAGGGTCCAGAATGAAGTTTGTCAGTCAATATATATATATATATATATATATATATATATTTGTGAGTATTGGTAATATATATATATATATATATATAAATATATGTTTCTGAATTTTAGTTCATGTGTGCATTCATTTTCTTAAATGACTACAAAAATAAAAAGAACGTCATGTTAAATAATATGAGATATATTCTATCAAATATGTTCGCAATTAATTTGCTGACGAATTGATTTTATTTGTACTTTTTTTTTCATCAAAATTACAGACATTCGATTTTCTTAATTAAATATTTTTTTTCCAATTTTATATCAAACAACGATTCATTTTTTTGCATTATTTTCCCGAGTGTGCATTTCGGCTATGATGATTTTTCTTTTTAATTAGGATATTTTTTGTCTTTTTGTTGTTGTATTTTGTTGTTGTTGTTGTTGTTGTTTTATGAATAGAAATTAAGCATAAATAACAAGAATAAACGAAGAGCAAAAAATGCAAATTTTTGTAGACATTATAGATTCGAGACATTGCGTCTGGAATATATCATGATGATATCACGAATTATTTATTTTTAATTCTTCAACTCAACCAATGGCATTACAACGCCGAGAGTTTAACAAGCAGTTATGTATCCTCTTCCTCTTTCAGAGAGGTTAGGTATCAAGTCAGTTTAACGTGAGTTTTAAACCCAGCTTCCTTAGAGAGCTATACTGGGCTACAACATATCCGCGAATTAACCCTTTGCAATTCTATTATAGAGACGCGTCAGGCGACCGGCAATATACCACCGTCCCGATGGAAGAGATAATGGCTGGGAGGATGAACCTCTTAGGGCCGATACATCATCTAGATAAAGACGAAGCTGGTTTAGGACAGCCCCTAGATTCCTAGAATGATGCCAAAAGGAACCTCGGCTTGTTTGATTACTGGCGGAACAATCTACCTACGCGTACACGCCAATAGCAGGAGAAAATACCTGGAAGTGTGCACCCTTTAAGACCGAGCTGAAGCATACCCCATTCCAACAAAAAAATAGGGCATGATAGATCAAGTTGTCACGATGATGCAAAGGGGAACTTCGGCTGGTATGCCAACTGGTCGGAACTATAGTAGGTTAGATATGAAGTGAGTTTAGCAGAACAGCTTTCCGACGGCGCACTCTGAGAGGGTAATAAAATACGCGAGATCGGTCGCGTCAGCATTCCCCAGTAGTGGTATCTTAGGCGACTGGCAAGAAACAACCACTTCGCATGGAGGAGAAGATAATGCTGGGAGAGAACACACCCTAGAACCGAGTCGGTTCACACCTAACACCGATAAAAAAGAGATTGTGGTTCAGAGCAGCTCCTAGGTTGCCAGAATAATATCAAAGGGGAACCTCAGCTGGGATGATAACGGAAAATACTAGAGTTTACAATTTTTAGAATTATCGGAGTATGTGAGTTAGGAAAGCTGCTTTAAAACACAAATAAAGTTACCTGTTAAACAAAGAGCGAATCTTTATATTAATTACCATTTTTGTTTAATCAAATTCTAGCGAGTATTTAACCATCATTAACCTCATCAGTAGCAGTGGCAGCTATGCTAATCTACAATATATGGTTTACTCCATCTAAAACCTTAACAGATGGTACTCGTCCCATTACAGACACTGCAAAAAACTTTCTTTTTTTATGTGAAACCAATGAAAAAAGTTTTTTTACAAGAACTTCCCATCCGTGGAGCACAAAACGACGAGAATGCTTTCCTGTTTACTGTAATATATTCGTTTTTAAGTCCAATGTCAACAAATACTTGTTCAGCCATCCTCTTTCGTAATCAAATCCTGTCCTTTTCATCCACGTAATTAGTATTGTTGTACATTCAATTGCTGATTCCATCAACCCTTATTCGTGAGTGGCCTGTGGGATTTTATAAGTGGTTCCTTATTAGTATAAAAACATAATAATGGCGTTTGTCCTTTCTGGAGTAAATTATCATGACCAAAACGCTGCCAATACGCATGCGTACAAACCAAAGCAGATTTGAAAGTAAGAAATGTTGTGCGAAATTTATAGTGATATAGAAGATAAGAGAGTGGACTTTGCAGCCTCTGTGTCGAATTCAAGTTCTGTCAACATTATTAGATAACTTTCACTAATAGTGCTGGGACGGGTAATCTGCACGTTTTGTGTATATGTGTGTATCGCACGTCTAAGTGTTGCATAGCCGTCCCGGAATGGACCGCGGCAGTTCTCTTAAACGCTTCTCGGAAGAAGAAACCTTACGAAAAGTCTAGAAGCGTTTTCAAACTTTTTGAACACTCATTTTTAAGCCTTTAAACTGACAGTCCTTTTAAACATTACTTTACATTAAACATTGTTCTCTTTTTAACATGGTACTATTTAAACACTCCTCGTTAAGCACAAGTTTCTCATTAAACGCATTTCTTTTTAAACACATTATTCCCTTTTTAACACGTAACAGCTTTTCTTTTCAGCGTTTCAAATTAACTTCAAATTAAACATTGTTCACTTTAAACATAGTTATTTTTGACATCGTACACTTTTCGTTTTAACTCGTTCAGTTTAACAGATTAGGACCCAAAAATGTTCAATACAAAAAGTTACCTTACAGTTTCTTTCGTCGTCCACCGGTCGCGATCGCTATCGGTGCCGCCGGTTTCGTTGTGTCTCTGGTCGTGATCTATTCTGGTGGATAAACTTTGTTTTCAGGCAGGAGACAAACGCGGAGACAGTTTTTCTCAGAGAGAGATTCGATTCTTTAATTCGACGTCTTAGTAGTGGTAGTGGTGGGGGGTATCTATTCGTTTCTGTCATGCGTCTCATTCATAACTTTTGTGGGGTGCGACGATGCACGGGGATCTCGAGATCCAGACCATACGACGAGCGACTACATCTTGGTCTGCTCGCTATCACTTCCAAAGCGAACTCTTCTTTCACTTGAAGACTACATAGAGAAGTCGACCGCTCGGCTCGCTTCCAAAACCCAGACTCTCCTTGGGAATCTCAATTCCCCTTTTTCATTTAAAGACTACATATAAAATCAACTGTTCGGCTCGCCTCTAACACCCATACTCTTTCAAAAACTCTCGTTTTTGATCAAAACAAATGACGTAAGAGACACGTTCTCGGGTAGTCCAATCAGACACGACATTACAATCGAACCACATCTGACCTTTTCTGACCCGAGATTTCCTGTGTCGGCGTCGAATTTTTAACTTTGTTATGGTCTGACAAAAACATGATTGGCTAATAACGGTCTCCTTAGGTGCATGTCAGCTTGACCCGAACTCATTGTCTGATTTGACCCCAGCCATAATTCACACTAGCTAACTTAATCGTATCTAAAGATATGGGGGCACATCCAATATATAACATAGGTAACTTACACATTATTATTATTATTATTATTATTATTATTATTATTATTATTATTATTATTATTATTATTATTATTATTATTATTATTATTATTATTATTATTATTATTATAATGTTATTATTTACTATTTAACGATTTTGTCGGACTTGAAACCTCAATAGTGTTAAGTAAAACAATTCTTTGTATTACTTAAGTACAAAATTAAATCCACCAGAATGCATTTAAAGTCAGTCATTATATTTTGTTATTAGTTGAAAAAAAAGTTAAACTACTTCATAAGCTCTCGAAATTTTAATCGAATTTTTTGAAACTATTTACATCCAATAATTGTATAAATAGTGATATACAGAGAATTACCTCAACAAATTCAGTTAGATTTTCATAACAATTTGGTTCAATTCATAATTTAATGACCAACCTATACTGTAATAATAAAAGTTCCCTTTCGAAATCCTATTGGAAGATATATATATATATATATATATATATATATATATATATATATATAATTTGGTAACAACACGGTATAGTAAAAAAAATTCAAAGCAAAAAATGAAAGTAAAACGACTCCCGGGTAACGACAAGTAATAAAAGCTCCTTTATAATAAATAAATTCATTGAACTAAACAGTTTTATGTCTCATAACATACATTAAAATCAAGATATTTAACTGAACAATTTATCCAAAATGATTCTACTAAATTGTGATCAAACTCAATTAAATGATTTGGATTCGGGAAAAGATGTTTAAAATTTGGGGCTTAAGTATAACGGGGTCTTTTATAAGGAGTTGAAATTAATGGAATCTTGCTATGAGAAATATTTTAGTTTTTAAATATGATGTTTTCCCAATATTATGCCCCTCCTTTTGACAAATCTTAAAATACTTCAAGTCTTTATTCCAAGTTTTTAGAAACTGTTCTACAATTAGTGGTATTTTTGCAATTTCCATCATGCTCTATATTATCTTCAGCTCTCTGATAAGCGCCATGTTTATCTGTGGGAAAAAACCTAGTGGATCGTTGTGTTCATGTGTTTGAAACTGCTTCCTGGTCGATATGCATCTGTGGTAACGTGAAGAGGTGTGTATTCCATAAGGATGATCCAATGAAAGTATTTATTTATATGTCTTATTTTATGCTGAGTATTTAAAAATACAGAACGTAGTATTATTGTATATTACTCATACGAGTAAATCCAACGAGTATTGATTTACTCCTCCCCAGGAGTTAGGCACAATGCCAGTTTTATCTTACTCCCACAAGTACGATGTGACCCAAGGTCGGGACAGTGGGGGTTAAAAATTGTCTGGGCAGCCCCGTCGGCATTCCCCGATAGGGGCGCCTCAGGCAGTAAGCAATAAACCTACTCCTCCCCAAAGAGGGGAGGCGAAGCCTGGGAGAGTGGACCTCCTAGAACTGCGCAGGACAGACCCATAGACCGTCGTAAATCAAGCCCCGAAGGCCAAGACAATACCAGTCTATGTGGTGCAGTATCCATCGGAAAAAGTACTACACTTTGATTTTAGCCAAAAGGCCAAAGAAAAGGTAAACAATGAAGTGACACGTGCGCACTAACGTTATTTGTAATGATGTAAGATGACACAATTATGGAAAACAATGACTAGACTCTTCGTTACGGACAGTGAATTCAAAGAAAGGAAGTCTTCCGGTGTTGTCAGGACAGCCTTACATGGGGATAATTGCCCCTACAAGTGGTTAATAGACATCAATATCGAAGGTTCGATCCTTGTCTAAGTTAGTCATCATGTGAGTCAGGAGTATTTTTATGTACGTATAAAATTAATAAAAATACACACACACAAATATATATATATATATATATATATATATATATATATTTATATATATATATATCCACAAACAGTATGTTGCGTTGTATCTACACTCTTCAGTGCGATCTAGTTGATAGTCGGTTGCTCTGAAACACTAACAGTTCAAAATGGGAACCGATGCAAATCAAGACGCATGCACATTGAACACACACAGTTATTAATATAATTTCAGATAGAGCTTTATGACAATAATAAATATCACATTTGACTTATACAGCAGTTTCCTGTACCATTTACTCTTCAGAAGTGCGTTTATAAATTATATATATATATATATATATATATATATATATATATATATATATATATGGCATTGCAGAGACAATATTATGACAATATGAGAATTATAGCGAGGGAAAGGGGTAAAAAAAAAATTTAAAAAAAAAGAAAAGAAAAAAAGTTCAATCAAATAGAAACAACATTAAGCCCGAGGAGATTTTCTCTTTGTTTGCAAAGAGAAGGTCTCAAGGACTTAATATACATTTATATTAAGTCTTGAGACCTTCTCTTTGCACACAAAGAGAAAATCTCCTCGGGCTTAATGTTGTTTCTATTTGATTGAACTTTTTTCTTTTTTTTTTTTAATTTTTTAAATTTTTTTTTTACCCCTTTCCCTCGCTATAATTCTCATAGCATCTTTTTATATTTTTTATACATTACCTCGATATTTGGCTCTGTTGAGCGAGGTACGAAACCGGTCAGCTGCCCTTTCATCTTTTTAATTTCTTAAATTCATTAATTCATTATGAATAATAAATATTGTCTCTTCAATGCCATTTTAAAGTTTTGTACGACAAAGAAAATATTTAAATATATATATATATATATATATATATATATATATATATATATATATATATATATATTAAATAGTTTATTAATGTACGTGCGCTGATTGAAATATTCAGAAAACTGCAGTAACATTATTAGATGAGTCACATTAATTATTTTTATTGTTAGATATATTACAGATATATCGTGTGGTGTCAGGTTCAATAAAATGTACACATCTCCGTCAACACAGTTTCGGTTGCTAAGATGATACTGCCAGCCTTGGCGCCACCAACAGATCTTTTCACCGGTATAAAAACAAACAACTTTTTTTTACTTTCATAAGGTTTTATCAAAATGCGTCCATCTGGGCCGTTGGTGCCATTACTCGTGAAAACGATCGTCCCTTGTTGTCGCATAAACACATGAAATGCTATCATGTAGGCGCGTTTCACATTCATGCTTTGCTTAGAATGTCTCCAGGGAGGTGACGCATAAAAAAGGCTCACGATTAGCTCAAGTGTCATCCTGTTTCAATATAATCTAGTTTCTATTCTCCGATAGTGAAGTTACGTTTTGGGCGCTACTGTGCCATATGGATACGTACACCTCCCAACCAATTACGTGTTCTGACGCAATCTCAGATTATAGACGGGTACAACTCTAAATTGTGTTTATTTAAATCATAAATGCATTCATTATTTCCTAGAATTGTTTGCCCGATCGCTGGCGCTTCGCAATTTAATTCAAAACCAATAAATTAAGGAAGACAACACAAAACGATAAGAAAATGAAAACAAACTTATTGTTAAGAAGACATAAGCATCGATAACAAAACAAAGACAAGCTAATCGAAGAGAATACAACACTAATTGATAAAATAGAAGACAAAATTAATTCATAAAAGACAAAAGTAATTGATAAAAAAGACAAATCTCTATCACTATATATATATATATATATATATATATATATATATTCGTAGAAGCTGGTATATTCGGACTACTGTGCTCATCTTGGACGTTTCGGCCGATGTATCCTCTGACCTTCTCCAGGTGTACTTTGTCGAACTCGGGAATCTTTCTGTCGAATTCGGGAATCTGGATGGAATTTCGAACGGAACCCTTTATTAAATGCACTCGTTCCATCTGCCATGACTGGGAAGAAGTCTTCAGTAATTCCTAAATTCTTCGTATTACCCGCACTGAGGATTGAACTTTAAACCTTCAGATGACTGTTACTTAGAACTGAATTATACTTAGTAATATATGGAATGCGCCACAGATCCTATATATGTATACCTCTTCTCCCATGTTCTGTTCTTCATACGGCGAAGCGGAACGGATATACGTATGCTCACTTTTATTTTATTTATAGGTAATACTATCATCAATGAAACTAATGATATTACTGCCACTAATACTATACTACTAATAAGAATAATTGAATATTTCTGTGTGTATATTAAAAGTGTAATAAATTATCTTTTTACTTTTCTATTATCATCAGTTTTTATTAAGAGTAAGCCTCCTCTTGTTTGCCCGTAAAAATATTTTCATCTGTGATTATTCTTTCCTTTCTCTTTATTATTATCAGTTATTATTAAGACTAAGCCTTTCTTTTTTGTTCATGAACATTAAATATGCATGTGTAATTAGTAAGCGACCCGGACATACGTACGCTCACTTCTATTATATAGATTTTTTTTTTGTAAAAATTTTAAACCAAAGTTGAATTCTTGCGATTAAATCAATGTAAGTTTAAAAGCAACAGGAATACTTATTATTACTAAAGAATGTTTCGCTTTTTTGTTGTATTTTTGTGTATGTTAAAAATAACAAAGGCAGCCTGTACGAAATTAATTTGCTGTTTGTTCTGACTTGAGTTTATTTTTGTTTTCATTTTTCAGAATACAAAATTAAAAATCGTGCCGAAATATGAAAAGAAAAAAATGTCACACGTGATCAAAATCAAATAATATTATACTTCCTTCACCCAAAAGAAAACTGTATCAGACATTTGTTTTCGTGTCAGTAAAAATGGCGTCATTTCGCGGTCTCTTTTCTAATCATTGGTCTGCTTTGCGCCGGGTTTTCTCACGTCAGAGTAATACATTGTCTTATATAATCGTAAGAAATGAATTATTGAAATTGCTATACGAGCACGCCTGTGTATTCATGTATAGGTAGCCTCTGAGAATCAGTTTAACTTCTCTTTAAAGGATAAAATGTACTCATTTCACAATAAAAAGTTTCGTCACATAGAAATCTATGTGACTAGTGGTTGAACCTTATTCTGTCGCGATTCGTTTTGCTGAAAATGTTTCATTTTCGAAAAAAAAAATGTTTAATCTATTTAAAAAAGAATAGCAGTGTGTTTACCTGAGACAGAAGATACAGCACTACAAGACATAACACATCATTCAATAAGTCGGACGCTGACATATAGAAAGCGCTATAATAAAAAAAAATCCATATGGTTTTTATAAAGTATTAATCTTCCAATGACACGTGTAATATTTTAAATCAAATTAAGTTTACAGATTTCAGTTATTAAACTGAAGCTACTGTTTATAAAGCATTTCTTTCAGATGTGAAAAATACTGTCCAAACAAAGCAATTATTTCATAAGTGTTAGTCGGACGCTGCTTACGGTGAAGAGGTCGTATACTTACTTTAAACGCAGCCGTAAATTCGTCAGTTATCCCCCAAAAAAACATGAAACAATTCTACAAACTCTTTTCGGCTGATCAAACATTTTCAGAAGTTCCATGAAGTAGCAGAGGAGTCGAAGATATCAGTGTATTCATCATTTTGTATTTACATTTGTCAATGAGAACATCTGGTTCAAATTGGGTGCCGTGTTTACTCACAGTCGATAATAAAACAACAACACGTCGACGATTCAGAGTGTTGTTTGCAACTGTTTCAGCGCAACAAAAAAGAGTTATTTTGGATCAATATGTGACAATATATATATATATATATATATATATATATATATATATATATATATATATGGGGGGTTTATACGAACTGGCTAGATCCGGCGTGTCTATTATTTTACTAACCTTACAGTAAATCGTCTAAATAGTTTTAAGTAATGAAAAACAAACAGGGTTACCCGACGTTGCCTTTCTAATATGTGAAAGTTTTAAAAGTCTGTAAAGAATACAAAAATTATCCAATTGTTTACATAAAAACAGAGTGAAAAACTATAAGCAATGCGTATTAAATCAATAATTCAGCGTATATATTTTCCAATTTACTTTGTATAATCTTTGTTTTCTGTAATAGATTGTTTCAGATGTATAATATCAAATGTCACAATGTGTATGAAAGGCATCAACAATCGACGTCTAAATGTGCTATTATCTCTCACCAGTAACGAAAGAGATAAAAACATTACAATTTCGAATATTTTTGTGACAAAAGGATGAACTCTGGTGATAATCTTACATGAAACACTAGAAAAATCTGTCGGGAGTTGGCTAATAAACGAACAACTCTCATCAAAAGCAAGGCATTAGTAGTGTACGAATACGTGCATGTTAAATCTACTTTCTGATTAAAAGTTTTCGAATCGAATACGCTCTAACTATACTCTATTTTTTTTCTTTTTCTAACTGAAAATATTTCTATTCATGGGGAAGGGTAACAAACTTTTTTTTGGGGGGGGGGAGGTTAACATTTTTTTTTTTTTTTTAAATGAAAACATTACTATTCATGGGGAAGGGTAAAAAAATATTTTGGGGGTGGGGAGTAAAATTTTTTTTTTTCTTTTTCTAACTGAAAATATTACTATTCATGGGGAAGGGTAAAAAAAAAAATTGGAGGGGGGTAAACATTTTTTTTTCTCTCTCTAACTGAAATTACTACTAAAAAAAAATTTTGTTTTTCTTTTTCTACCTTAAAATATTACTATTCATGGAGAAGAGTACAACAAAAAAAGATTTAGGAGAAGGGTAACATTTTTTTCGTTCATTTCTAAGAACTGAGCATTCAATATTCAAGAAGCGAGAAAAGGGCAAACATCCCAAGAACAAGCATTGTAAATGGTGAATTAACAATGGATCAAGTACGAAAAAACAAATAAATAAAAGAAAGATACATAAAATATAAGTCAACAAAAAATGTCAAGAATTTATCCTGAATCAACACATAAGTAAATTACATCGCAATACTAAAAGAAATTGTGCTAATCTTTCTATGGATAACAATTAGAGGTTATGGTGGTGAAATGATAACGACTGACGAGGTGGAGTGCCAAGTTCGAATCCGATTCCATAGCAACACTTTCATTGTTGATGTTGGCAACCTTCATGTGTTTCCTTTTGTAACTAACTGATTCTCGAAAGTATTGGGGCACTCACATCATAACAATTAATCATTGTTTATTAATCACATTTTTTTATGATACTTGATAAATTTCAGGTAGTCTTGCTAGTTGAATATATTAATCATTCTTTGAAATCTCTAATTGTAAACATGCATTCTACTGTTCTAAAGTTTATAGCGGCAAGCCTTTGAAAAATGTTGTTATCTTGCTTTTGGTTTAACTTGAGCCATGTGGACGCAAATCTTTTTTAAAAAGGATAAAAGAAAACCTTACAAATCGTAAATACAAAAGTAGCATTACCAGCTCATTTTTCTTTTAATAATATATTTCAACATCGGCCGGACACTGTTTAATATGTAATTGCTTTCACAACGAATATCAAACGCTGATAGGTGATACTTGTACAGAACGAGACACGCGCATGCGTATTTTCTCTCTATATCTCTCGCTGTAAGAATGTCTTGTTTTTATAAATTTTTCGTTTTTTTTTCAAACGTTTGCTTTATTTTTATTACACCTCTTAATATATTGTTGTTTTCTGATATCAACGACCTCCGATTTGATTGCTGATTGTCCAACGTAAGGGTGTACATATTCATGAAGCCCATGTGATAATGTGCTGCAGTTATATATGGATGATTCATTTAAAAGTGTTGCTAATAACAGGGTGATGTGATTACTCTGTATAATCGTAAGATACACACGTTTGAACGTATCCTGGTACCGAACAACAATATTTCACTGCGAACTTATTTTCTACGTAAAGCAAATTGATTTAAATCTGTCTATTTTTGAGATATTACTGCAAGGTTACTTAGTATACATTATTATATATTTCGTTTAATAAATATCTTGATATAATATTATTATTATTATTATTATTATTATTATTATTATTATTATTATTATTATTATTATTATTATAATACTAAAAATGAGTAAATCAACGCTTTCCAAACATTTTCTGATATTCATCAAGGATAGAAAATGCATGATAAAATATCCTTTACTTCTAAAAATATAGAATATTCTCTAATTTCCGAGGAATTATTTCGATGATAAATACGTCATATATGAATTGAATAATAAGAATCAATGTCATTATGTTGTGTTGTTCTATGTTCCTTCTATTAATCCAACTATATATATATATATATATATATATATATATATATATATATATATATATATATATAAAGAGAGAGAGAGAGAAAGAGAGAGAGAGAGAGAGAGAAAGAGAGGTGTATTTATGTGATGTTATAAAAAGCGCTGAGTAAGTGATGTTTTGGCATCATCAAAAATAATTAAAAATAAGATCGCCTTGGAAACGATCGTACGCCTAATAATAGTTTGTTTAAAATCCTTAGAAAAATGTTTAAATGTTATTGCTCTCAACTAACTTATTTATATATATATATACATATATATATATATATATATATATATATATATATATATATATATATATATATTAAATTCTTGAAACAGTTTTTCATGGTAAACAACTGATGATCCCTTAAAATAATGTTAGAAACAAACTAAAAATAAATTGACTTACATGAGTGATTTCCCACTGAAAGACTTGGGACTATAAGTTTTTTTTTTAATATAGTTTTAATGGTTGAGAAACTTCGAAATTACGAGTACAAATAAAATCGTAGGATAAATTTCAGAGGAAACATTATTTTATTTTTTTATCAATGAAATGGGCGGGTGGAAAAAAAAAGAAAATTGCTAAAATTTTCCTTTAGGCCTTATCGTCTGACCCTCTAAGAGGAAACGTCAGAATGATAAATTAAAAACTAAGAAGATCGAATCAGATATGAGGGGAAAAAATTGTTTCAGTTGGAGAAAACGATTTAGAGAGGAAAAAAAAGTAAATTTCTCAACGTTATGGTGGCTTTGAATCATTAAATGTCTCCAACTGATGCTTCAAAATCTTTTGTCTACATAGGCTAGGTCGAGAATTGTATCGCTCGTGACCTTACATGTCACCGCTAGCAATATTTACCAACACTTAGTAGAATACGACACCCAAAAAACGAATTCAGGGACATATTAGTCAAGAACACTACCACCCTCGCAACCTGCACCTTCCAATAATTTGAGCAAAGAAATCTACTATCAATCAAGCTCGATATAAAGGGGGAGAAGGTATATTGAAATGCCTTTAATATATTAAAAAAAAGTTTTGATCAAGTTTCTCAATGAATTCACCAGTTGTAGTTTGCATAACTCCTCACGTGCGTGAAGAAGACTCATGAGAGTCGAAAACGTAGCAGTGTTGGTGAGTTCCTGTTCACACTCGATCATTAGTCCGTCAACATGAAAATATGGATAAAAAACAAAAAAAAACAGTAATTGTCCATGTTGTTTAATCAAACATGCATCAATAAATAAATGCTGCCTAATTCTGCAAATATATATATATATATATATATATATATATATATATATATATATATATATATATATATATATATATATATATATATATATGTTGTGAAGTTGTTCCACAGTAAATAATAAATAAAGGAAGTCAAGTCGAGGGTTGGTTTAACAAGTGTATTAACAAAGTAAGAAACTGACTAGCTCTTGGCTAGACAGTTACAAGACTGTGCCTTGTCTTCTGTGTCTCTGGTGACTCGCACTATTTATAGTGACAACCGGTGTAGTTTCTCCTGTGTAAGAACGGCCGGTGTAACAATATATATATATATATATATATATATATATATATATATATATATATATATATATATATATATATATAATGAAGGGGTTCGCTGTCATAATGTCAGGATTTCTAGGTGTCTGAGTTCGATAATGTTTGAAAACGTAAGAAATACATTAGGGATGTGCACTTATGTATTTCTTCCAACTCGCAACATTGACGTCTCTAATAATCAGTCAAATTGAAATGTGTTGGTCTGTTGCCTTAACAACTGAGCTAATCTGGAAAACAAATAGTTAAAGCTGTAAAAATCCTTTTTTCCGTTTTTTTACTTACCGACAACGGATGATCTTAAAACGAGGATGTGTAATGAACAAATGTTTCTTTCCGTTTTATTTAATTTTGTACATAAATTCATAATTATTTTTTAAAAAAAACGCAATTGATTCTAATTAGAAGTAAATAATATTTTAAAAGTAAATTCTGTTGTTTTGTGCAAATTTTGTGAGATCTCGTTGTGCCATGGCGAGATTTTAAAAGAAATCTAATCATAGTTGATACTATCGAAAAGAATGACCATGCAATTAAAAAGAAACTCGGGCATTTACAACGACATCTAACAGAACGACAAAGGAGTAAAACAACAATTTACACTTCTACTAACGTATTTTAAATAGTTTTTTTTTCATTAAAAAACAAACCTGGTGTCGACTTGTTCAGTTAGAACGAAGAATATTGGCTGTTCATGCACCTAGAACCGGGATCTATGATAATTGGAGGAAAATGGAAAAATAACCAAAATAGTGTAAGAAACACATACAATAAATGTCGCCAATCGTAAGAAAAATGAAATGTTCTACCTGTCTTTTTTATTTTTTTTATTTTTTTTATCGTAACTATGTATTTGCAGCTAATTTTTTTGTTCTAACTGAACAGGTTGACAACAGGTTTGGCTTGAACAAAAAAAAAATTGTTATCTACGATGTTATCTACGATGTTGTCTACGACGTTATCTACGGTGTTATCTACGACGTTATCTACGGTGTTATCTACGATGTTATCTACGACGTTATCTACGACGTTATCTACGATGATATCTACGACGTTATCTACGACGTTATCTACGACGTTATCTACGACGTTATCTACGACGTTATCTACGACGTTATCTACGACGTTATCTACGATGATATCTACGACGTTATCTACGACGTTATCTACGACGTTATCTACGACGTTATCTACGATGTTATCTACGACGTTATCTACGATGTTATCTACGATGTTATTTACGACGTTATCTACGGTGTAATCTACGATGTTATCTACGACGTTATCTACGATGTTATCTACGACGTTATCTACGACGTTATCTACGATGATATCTACGACGTTATCTACGACGTTATCTGCGATGTTATCTACGATGTTATCTACGACGTTATCTACGATGTTATCTACGACGTTATCTACGATGTTATCTACGACGTTATCTACGACGTTATCTACGATGTTATCTACGACGTTATCTACGATGTTATCTACGATGTTGTCTACGACGTTATCTACGATGTTATCTACGATGTTATTTACGACGTTATCTACGGTGTAATCTACGATGTTATCTACGACGTTATCTACGATGTTATCTACGACGTTATCTACGACGTTATCTACGATGTTATCTACGACGTTATCTACGATGTTATCTACGATGTTATCTACGACGTTATCTACGATGTTATCTACGACGTTATCTACGACGTTATCTACGATGTTATCTACGACGTTATCTACGATGTTATCTACGATGTTATTTACGACGTTATCTACGGTGTAATCTACGATGTTATCTACGACGTTATCTACGATGTTATCTACGATGTTATTTACGACGTTATCTACGGTGTAATCTACGATGTTATCTACGACGTTATCTACGATGTTATCTACGACGTTATCTACGACGTTATCTACGATGTTATCTACGACGTTATCTACGATGTTATCTACGATGTTGTCTACGACGTTATCTACGATGTTATCTACGACGTTATCTACGATGTTATCTACGATGTTATCTACGATGTTATCTACGACGTTATCTACGATGTTATCTACGATGTTATCTACGACGTTATCTACGATGTTATCTACGACGTTATCTACGATGTTATCTACGACGTTATCTACGATGTTATCTGCGATGTTATCTACGATGTTATGTACGACGTTATCTACGATGTTATCTACGACGTAATCTACGATGTTATCTACGATGTTATCTACGACGTTATCTACGATGTTATCTACGATGTTATCTACGACGTTATCTACGATGTTATCTACGATGTTATCTACAACGTTATCTACGATGTTATCTACGATAATACAACGTATACAATGGCGACCGTCTTCGCGGACAGAACACCAAACACGTAGTCGCTATGTAAATATAGAAATAGGATATAAAATATGCTCATTCTTCTTACGTTCTTCTAATTCCCAACGTCTTTAAATAAACTCACCAACTTTTATTGAATATTTCATCCGATACTTGCCAAACATTTCCCCATAATTTATTGATACAATAACGTTGTAAATGTAGTCATGGCGAAGCAAAGATTTTTCTCATGAAGAAAACTCGCCGTCGCCGGTATTTCCTTTCTCACATGTCGTCAGACGATGAACAACTCAAATCTATAAATAAGCATATTTTGCAATTTGTCAATCTGTTCGCCTTTTGAAGTCACAAAATTAAAGAAGAAATAATTGATTATCGTTTTGTTGTGCTTTCACAGCATTTAACCAACCGATAAACGTCGTTATTGCTTGAACGCTTGCCAGAAGAGAAAAAGTCGAAACATATGCAAATGCGTTTAGTGATGAAACGGGAAAATACAGAGAGATGTAGAAAAGAGAGAGAGAGAAAGAGAGAGAAAGAGAATGGATAGAAACAGATATAATAGAAAGAGAAAGAGAAGGGGTAGAAAGGGAGAGAAAGAGCTAGATGGGATTGAAAAAGAGAACAAGAGAGAGATAGGATAGAATGTGAGAGAAAAAACGAGATACGATAGAAAGAGAAAAAAGAGAGGAAGACGAAACAGAGTGAAAACAAAAGAGAGAGGATATAGAAAGGGAGATAGAATCGCCAGATTATTTGGGCATTTTCCTCTCGGATATTCAAAAATGGTTGTCGATATTTCAGCTGCCTTGATTAATATGTTCACCATCGGCCATAACACAAATATCGCTTGTGATTCGACCGCGTCTTTCATTATTTCATCCGTGACAATCAATAAATCTTAAAAGGCTTATCAACAATGGAGGTTTCTGATTGATATTAAGAATTTGCGCAATGTTTGCTGAAATAGAAAACGAGTTATATAACGATATTGCTGTTTTACATGATATATATATATATATATATATATATATATTATTGGGGATTCAGTAGTGTCAGAAAACTGAAAAAGATCCCCTCTTCACTCCCGAGAAACAGCGCTTCTCAAATAGTATGCCTTAACAACACTTCCTCAATAGACGCTATTGAGGAAGTGTTGTTAAGGAATACTATTTGAGAAGTGCTGTTTGCAGAAGTTTATTTATTGCATGGCTTCACAAAACATGTCTAATAGCAAACTTTAACAGCACTTCTCCAATAACATGCATTAACAGCACTTCCTCAATAACATGTATTAACAGCACTTCCTCAATAGGATGCATTAACAGCACTTCCCAACTAGCATACCTTAACAGCAGTACACGGCACTTGTCATATAACATGCTTTTACAGCACGTCTCTAATAAGATGCCTTAGCAGCACTTCCCCAATAGGATGCCTGCACAGTACTTCTACAATAGCATACCTTAACAGCACTTCTCAACTAGCATACCGTAACAGTATTTTATTTAATAGGGGATTATTTGGATTATTATCTCCGATGATATTCATCAAAGTGCGAGGGAGATTCTTTTCTCAGCAAATCCGACGGTGCTAAAGAAGAAGGATGCTGGACTACGACCTATTGCCGTCAGAAACACTGTTCTTCGCCTCGCCTTTAAAGTGAGCACACATCTTGGGATACGCACGCTGAACCCCGATCTGTCCACCATCCAACTCGGTCTTGGAGTCCCTCGTGAAGGCGATGCGGCAGCGCCTGCTTTTAGGTCGTTCACGGTAGACCAATGGCAGTAGGACCGTATTCTGGTTAAGTTGGATGTAAGGTACGCTTTTAACTGTATTCGACGGGACCATATTCTCGAAACTTGTCTCTGTCGAACATCTGTGCTTCATCCCTTTGCCATCACTGCCTATGCCAGTCCCAGCACCCTGGTTATAGCCTACAACACCATCGCATCACAGTGCGGTATACAGCAGAGTGACCTGATGGGGACGCTTCCTTTTGCCCTGCGAGTCTACGTTATAGCACGTTAAGAGAGTACATCTTTGAACAGCTGGTATCTCGACGTGCAACATTTGAAAGCAGTTGAGCGACAGTTGTTTAGAATCTCTCTGGAATAATCCCAGCCCTTGCTGCAGTTGGGCTTGAGGTAAACCCTGCCCAGTTCAAAATCGTCAATATCAACTATTCGGCAGAATCATTTTCGGTGGCCATCTCAGAAATCGGAAGAGTCTTAGATTGGGTTAACATCACCAGTCGGGACGACCTGATAATCCTCAGCCTCTCTAATTTTCAAAGGAGCCGTCCAAGCAGATATCGACAAAAAACTTGCTAACTTGTCCAACATGTTATCTCTGAAACCACTTATTGATGAGCATCCGCTCTTGCTCAACTACTTCTGTGTCCCAAACTCTGTATTTTCTTTACTTAGTGCGGCATGTTACAAGTTACCTGACGACCTGGATTGCGTAATTCGAGACTCCTCAGCAATGACCATCTGCAACATCAATTCTGATAATGTAGGCAGGCGCCAGACTACCTTTCCTATCTCTTTTGGTGGACTTGGACTTAGATTAACAAGCGACGTTGCATTTCCGGCTGCGGTTAGACGTCTCAAGTGATTTTTAATTATATACCACTAGCATCTCCTGTATTGAAGCTCCATAAGATATTCACTACCAACTGAGTACTTTATCGATTGCGCCAGCGATCCAATTAATAACATTATAAATACATATCTAAAGATATCAGAAATGGAACTGATACAATTCATAAAGTTAAATCTTATTCCACAGTCCCCCAAATTAAAACGGGTTTCATCCCTCCAAGAGACGATCCTCCGATGTTGCTCCTGTTCGTGGTATGATTCTAATAAGCAGCGCAGAAACACCATCTTATGATTTTATTTTTAGATGCATGGAACTCAATGTAATTTTTCGATCTGTAGGGTAAGTTTGTGATCTGAAGATCATATACGTAATGCCCATGAGGTTCCACTTTTGTGCTATCTGCGCCTGACGGGCGAATGCGTAGTCAACATTATGAACGACAAAGGAAGGCAGAGAGGTCAATTGAAATTGTGAACATTTCGTGTATCCAATATATAGCCTGATTTTAGTGGAGAGACGGAATTGATTACCTTAATTATGGATGATTGGTTGAACGAAATTGAAACGAACAAAAATTAATATAAATGATAGGAAATGTTATTTGATTTGTAATAGAAATCGAAAGGGAATTGTTCAACACGAGCATCACCCAAGTGAGACTTTTTAGTTGTCATTTAACATAAACGAACAAGTAAAAAAACAAAAAAGATTAATTATTTTCTAGTGACAAAATTTTATTGAAAAATCATGAATCAGATTGTATGTGTAAACATTTCTCACTGTGTGTGTGTGTGTCGCGCTCTTTCACTCGTCTCTTTCTTCCTCTCTTTTCTCTGTCTCTCTCCTTCTCTCTCTTTCCCTTTCTTTTTCTCTCTCTCCTTCTCTATGTATATATATATATATATATATTATTTAAAAAATATATAATTACAATTTCCTCGTACAGTTATTGTTCAAATAAAACCTATATCTTTATTTGTATTAGCTTTGCACACTCAAGGTGTCTATTAATACAGAATAAAATGTTTCCAAGTTGTCTTGGAAACGATCGTACGTCATATAATTCGTTGGTTTGTATTCTTGTAGTAGTGTTTAAATTTTGTTGATCTCAACTTACTTTATATATATATATATTATATGCCTTATTTGCTCCAACTTATGTCTATCCGTCACACCTCTACATTGTATTGCCTTCTAAGCATCACATGTATATATACTAATAAACAATGCTTCAAGCAAACTACATAAACCTTTTATATATATATATATATATATATATATATATATATATATATATATATATATATATATATATACAATATTATGAAAACATATAAAATATTATATATATATAAAACCTCGGGTGTATTTATGGGATATGAATTTTAATACTTCCATAGTCGTGAGATTGTTTAAAGAAACAACAACAATTAATTAATAAATAAGACGTCAAAATTGTGTAAAGCAATAAAAGAAAGAAGAATTACAGAATTAAAGTAAAAATACCCCCAGGAAACGCAGTGTGTGTTCACATACCTCTGTGTCTCCTCTCTCTCTATCTCTCTCTCTCTCTCTCTCTCTCTATCTATCTATCTCTCTCTATCTCTGTCTCTCTCTCTCTATATATATATATATATGTTTACATATCTCTCTCTCTCTCTCTCTATATATATATATATATATATATATATATATATGTATATATATATATATCTATATATATATATATATATATATATATATATATATATATATATTTATATTTGTGTTATAATGGAATAATTCCAGGAAGACATCCGGGTAAGAGAGCTCAATGTGGTAAACAAAGCAAGAATAACGTAAAATATAATAACACGAAATTACATGATTGTCGATGCAATAATTTATTTCAACCTTACGGTTTTATTCAAGCATCAAATTAGACAATTTAGACAATTACATTTTTGAGACTCAAAAATGTAATTGTCTAATTTGATGCTTGAAAAAAACCACATGGTTTAAAAAAAATATTGCATCGACAATCATGTAATTTCGTGTTATTATATTTTACGTTATATATATAAATATATATATATATATATATATATACAATTGAATAATTTACGTATTTTATTAATCATCCATGATTCTTAGGTTGATGCCATTAGCGATTCGTCACATAACATTAGCAGTTATTTTTTATGCTTAGTTTATATCCGACTAGTGTTGGGACGATCAATCGGAATGAAGATTCGTAAAAATTGCATTTTTTCTTGGGTGGAGGGGGAAGAGTATCGGAATCAGAAAAAAATTGAGCCTAATTTCCGATGGAAAAAACGATTCTTGTAATTTCTTTAAAAGAAGAGAATTAAAAGAATCCTTTTTGGCATCGGAAATAAGGCTAACATTTTCCTGATTCAGATCCCCCCCGCTAATGCGATGTTGTTTTTGCTTAAATCTTAATTTTCCATTGCTGGTCAGAATGAGGAAATGATATTACGGTAATTAGTTAATGCTAAACTGTTATCTGACCGCCAGTACGGATTTAGACAAGCACGATCTACTGCAGACATCCTAACGGTCATCTCTGAACGCATGTATCATACACTCGACAAGGCAGGAGAAGCTAGGGCAGTAGCGCTTGATATATCCAAGGGCTTTGACAAGGTATGCCATGAAGGGCTTTTCCTGAAAATACGCTCATACGGTATTACTGGGCAATTACTTAATATAATTAGATCCTTCGTAACCAAAAGAAAACTCCAGGTTGTCCTCGATGGCTGTTCACTTAAGCAACATTATATAAATGCTGGTGTACTTCAGGGATTCATCTTTTGACCTTTATTGTTCCTGATCTATATAAATGATCTCCCTGATGACATAGAGTCTGAGATTGGTTTATTTGCTGACGACACCACGCTTTACTCTCGCCATGTTAGCAAAAAAGACGCGATCATATTGACGACAATTGCTGAATCCTTAGAAAATGACATCCAGGCTGTTGTGGCTTGGGTCATAAATGGTTGGTAACGTTTAATTCCGCAAAGACAAAGCTCCTTTCAT
Source organism: Sepiola atlantica (assembly GCA_963556195.1). Classification (NCBI taxonomy): domain Eukaryota; kingdom Metazoa; phylum Mollusca; class Cephalopoda; order Sepiida; family Sepiolidae; genus Sepiola; species Sepiola atlantica. The sequence continues at coordinate 2,413,111 of OY744519.1, forward strand.
TCAATAACTATAAGAAACCGTCCCAACTACCGATTGCCATGGAAAATAACACCCTATCTGAGAGTTCATCATTCAAACTCCTCGGCCTAACCTTCATAGGTAACATGAATTGGAACAAATACATTGAAAATATTGTCAAGGCTGCCGCAAAGAAGGTTGACTCCCTCTACCGTGCTAGTAAACTCCTTACACCTGACATTATCCTGTATATCTACAAAGCAACCTATGCATGGTGTATTGTAGTCTCTCCCTCCTTGACAAGGTCCAAAAAAGAGTCGCCAACCTAATAGGTCCCTTACTCTCAACCAAGCTACAGTCCCTGTCCCATCGCTGCAATGTAGCATCCTTATGTTTGTTTTACAAATACTTCAATGGATTATGCTCCGATGAATTGGCTGCTCTGGTGCGCCTCAACGTATGTTCACTACACCAACTCGACAATCGACTAAATCCCATCCATTTACTGTGGAGATCCCTAGATGCCAGAGAGCTTTCTACTCAAATAGCTTCTTTCCTCGTGCTGCTGGCCTCTGGAACTCCCTCCTTTCCCCCTGTTTCCCCGACGGTACTGAAATGCAAAAATTTAAACTAATGTAAACAGACATCTCGATCTCAATTTAGGTTGACCCCTTAACCTTCTCCATTTTCTTTCTTCCCAGTTGCCCCTTTCGTCTACAGTAGCGGCCTGCCTTGTCTGGGGTTTACTATTTTAAATATACATATATATACATATATATATATTGATTTTAAACTGCCAGCAAAGCTAAAATCTATAGATCACCCCCTACTTAAGTGTATATTTACGTTTGAAAAAATATATGCACATATTACATATTTTTTTACGGTTATCCAAAAATTAAAAAATACGACTACTCTATAGCAAACTATTTAGAGATTTGAAAAGCATTAGAATCGTTAAATGTATCGGAATTGGGGATTTTTTCACAGAATCGGTATTCTTTTCGGAATCGGGGATAATATTGAAATCGTCCTATAAATGCATCCGACTCTACATAACCGTTCGGGAAAAAATATGTTTATTTACTTTCAAAATATTTTCTGCTTATTTCAGCAACTTCATAATATGCCTACCTTTGTCTTTCCTTTCAAGGACATATTTGATGACATTAATTCCAAATAAAAATCGCAAAACCTAATTACCAGCATATTTTAAACGCATTACAATATTTTAGCTGAATGTGTCAAGACAATTATTTACACACAAAAATTTTAATTTCATTGTGAAAAACAAGGATCTAAACAATCAGTTTTTTCTTTTGCTACAATGAGCAACATCTTATTATAATCGAACCTCAGCGTCTCTCTATGTAAAATTTCTCCAAATACTTATCTAATATTCTATAGATATTTTATCTCTCCCTCCCTCTCTCCCCCCTCTCTCTCTATGTGTATATATATATATATATATATATATATATATATATATATATATATATATATAAATATATATATATATATATATATATATATATATATATATATATATATATATATATAGATATATTTATATATATATATCATATGTAGTAGTGTGTGTGTGGGCTTATGTGTATGTGGATATGTGGTAGTTTGTGCAAATGGGCGTGCGTTTGTGTGTGTTTTAGTGTGATATTAAAATATATTTTACTAACCTCCGTGAGCCGACCTTGCTCTATGCTATTAAAATATTTATTAATACTGTTTAAAAAAACACAGATATTCTTACGTTCTGCGTATGACGGTAAGACAATAGAAAGTAAAATAGATTACTGGTATGCCAAGCCACTGCCTTTCCTTTGCTACTCGTTTCACTTCCCTCTTTCGTTTACCTTCTTTTTCTCCTTTTCCCTTCCTAAAACAACACTCCCTAATAAAATGGAAAAGAAAAATTACACACACACACCACTCTCGAGTGTCTTCGGTTTCCCTGTACAAGGGTTTGTCAGGACAACCTGACATGAGGATACTTCCCCCTACAAGAAAACCCTGACCAAATATTCAAAATAACATAGGGTGACAATGTTGAGCGGCCGTACGGAAGATGGAGCCGAAATAAAAACACCAGGTTTTTATTTGCTTATCGATATTGTTTCCAGTTGTTCTGGACATCTCTGTGTCACTGGACTCAAACAATTTAGGAGAGGTTGTGGATTGAGACACCCTCGCTTCACTATAGATTCCCCGCGTAGGCGTCCTTACATGGAATATCCATTGTATCTCTAAAGCGAAAGGATGCCTTTCTTTATACCTGCCAATGTTTGCTTTTTTCTACTTTTTTTTTATTTTACAAGTATTTTAATAGGAAGTGTACATTTTACAATCAAGTAATCACGATAGTTAATTTATTTTGTTATTATTAGAACCGATATTGTTTCCGGCAATTTGAAGACTAGCGTTCGATCCTTAGTCCATACGATTTGTGTCTGTTAGTTTTCTCTTGATAGTTTCACAGTAATTCGGAGAATGAATTATTGTTGTGATACTATTCTGATACAACCATTCAAATCAAAACGTGACAGACCAACACTTAGAACAGGTTGCTGCTTTAGACTTTCTATCGCTGTTCAGTTAATTTTCCATTTAAATTATTTCCAACTAAACCTTTACTTAGTTTTCAATGATATTGTAATGCAAAAACCTTACCTTTATTTTTACTATAATATGTTTTAATACTATCCCAGTATTCATTTTACATCTACGTATTTAGCGTTACAGATTGATAACTATGCTCTGTTATACTTAACTAATATATACTTTATTTTTGATATTGGTTTTGGGAAAATTATCATCTAAGATACTGATTACCTATTTAGCGTGTGTGCTGAGGCAATGTCATACTAATATCTACTCACACATGTCAACAATCTGACAGCCAGTTTCAATTTGACACATTTTCGTTGAATATTATATTAAATAGGCATTTAACGGTTAAACGTCATTGGAAAATGCTATTTCGGACTGGCGTGTGACAGATCTAAGGAGATTAAAAGACAGAGCATCGTACTGCAAAACGTGGAATCATTTAAAATGTTATTTCAATCTTGAAAATGACGGACCAACAAAACTTATTTTAAACATTCTTTTTAAAACCAAATCGTGACAGACTTACCGACTGGCGGGTGAACAGTGCGCCATATTGCAATGCATTTCAGAATGTTATTTCAAACATGAGCGTGACGGACCGATATTGATGCTATGTCAAAGCTTTATATGGCAGACAAACTGACGAAAATGCTATTTTAAATTTAAGTTTGCTAGGTTGGCGATAATCGTATATTTAACTAAAACGTTACCGACCAACTGAAGTTCGGTTTCCAATATAAATCGTGTCAGATAAATGGACAGACTGACATGTTATTTTATAAAGAGATTTGAAAATGTGAACATCAAACTAAATAAAAACTGTTGTCGTAGGTCGAAAAAAATGCGTAATTGCTTTGATAGATAAGTGTCCAATTAAGACAAGTTCTTACATGTTAGTGATTTTAATCCTTTTTGACATGTGAAGGTTTTGAAACGAGAGTGATAATTAGTTAAACGTGTGTGATGGTCGCCTTCATGCTTTCATATACGTACACAAAGTGCATAGGTGACCATAAAGTGTGTGTCGCGTGTTTCTTTAGGTGCACGGAAACTTATTGTGGAGGTCAAGACAATGTAAAACATCTTTTTATAGAAATAAATTAATTAGTTCCTAAGTAGTAAAACTTCTCACCGCACAAACCCCAATCTTCGTCTATCAATTCATATATAGCGACTTAATCCGCTACTGTCCACATTTCAAATTATTCAAATTAGAATAATTTTGTTATATCCATGGTTTACTTTCTTTTACTATGCGTTGAATTAAAGGGATATAACTCATCCAGACTCGACGCAGCTTTGTTTGTATTAAGAAGAAGCAGGCGAAAACTAATAACAGTGAACCGTTTTAATGGTAATATGAACCGTTTTAATGGTAATATGAACCGTTTTGATGGGTATATGAACCGTTTTAATGGTAATATGAACCGTTTCAATGGTAATATAAATATGATAAAATAAATCATTTTCGCCTTTATACATTTAGATTTGTCGAAATAACTATTTTATTCCTGGTTCCTTGTGTAACGTTACGAGACAGGGCGCGGAGTTTGAACCCGGATCGCCGACAGTGTTTTGGGGGGAAAATAAAAGAACCAAAAAAACAAAGAATTATTTTGGAAAGAAAGGTGATGTCAATTATATCTTAACTAAAGCACAAATTCTATTGACTCTAACCCTAACCCTAACCAAGAACACATTAGTCCTTGTATTCTTCATGAATTTCAAAGAATGGAAAAATGGCAACTGAAGCAGAACAAACGCCCCAATACACAATTATGACGATATATTAGCTGTACCTACCCGGTGTAACCCGTGATTTTATTAAGATTAAATATTTAAATGATAAAAAATAATATTGTGTAACATAAGTTCTATGATAGTCTTTTATTTATTTTTCATCTAAATCAGTTATCCAATACACTTACTCTGTACTTTTAAATATTATCGTTTTATTATATCTACTTATTCAAAGCCGGATATGTTCTCGACTGGGGAATAGAAGAATAGAAGAATAGAAGAATATATTATGTGATCTGTCTGTTTCGACTCTTCTTGGACTTCGTATTGTTTCAATGTATGTAAGTTGAGAACCATTTAAGCATGCTGAGTTATGTCTGTAAAACGAAATTTAAGTGACCTTGCAAGCCGAGGACTGGCACCACTATACAAATAACACGAACAAACCGGCCATTTTAAGCCGATTGTAGTGACCTGCTCCGACAAGACCCAAGCCAGAAATGACAGATCGTATTGATAAGTCATAATTATTCAAGTCTGTCTAGGGTGTCATTCAATTCTACCAAGATAAATCTAATTTTGTGTAACAATAAGAAATATTTCTAACTACCGATGGCAATAGCTAATAGACTCCTTACCGAGGATCCAACGTTCACACACCTCAGCCTAACATTCACAAGCAACATAAATTGGAATAAATACAAAGAAGGTACTTACAAGTCTGCTGCAAAAATGGGTGACTACTCCTACAAGGCTATATAACTTCTCACACCTGCCAGTATCCTATATATGTATAAAGTCACCATTCCCCCATGCACGCAGTATTGTTTCACATCTAATCTGGTGCACCAAACAATAGCCTCCCTATCTTGGACAAAGTGCAAAAAAGAGTCTCTAACCTAATAGGTCCCGCATTGTCTGCCAAGCTACATGCCCTGTCCCATCGCTGCAATGAGGATCCCCGCGATTGTATCACAAGTTCTTCCACGGAATGTGCGCCGACGAACTTACTTTTACCTCATTTACGTAAATATACCGACGGTACCAACATGTAGAAAGTTAAATGTAATGTGAACAAGCTGTGGGAAGCTGTGCAGCTGTGCAGCTGTGCATCTACATAGCTGCACAGTTCTCCACATATAATGCACCTTATAAATCTTGTTTCAAATGACAGTATCCACTTATGTCTCAGTGGCAATATGTTTTGTATGCCGTGAATAAAAGTAATTATGAAATCCTATCGCCATGTCTCTTACATAAATAAGCTAGAAGAAGTGGTTATGGAATTCACTTGTAATCTAATTGGAGTTGTCTACCCTTTCTTCCAAACATTGTATTCAGTGCAAAGTGATTGGCAAAAATTAGAAGATGAATAAAACTGAAGATAATTGGCTCGAAAATCGATGACGAATATTAATCATATCCATGTAGATCTGTTGTTGCGATTTATGCACTAACAATGATGAGAAATATACATACCCCCTCCCGATATGGGTAAATAAGCATTTTTAACAAGTATCATTTCCAGCAAGTTAAGGCACACCTTTATTAAGGCATGTGATACAGACACACCAGAAGAGAAGAGTACGTAACTCTGTCAGCAGCAAACGGTGTTCGGTTAGATTTAGTTCCTGATATTAAACTTCGCCCGTAATATAACTTCCGGCCCAAGTTTCAGTTTCCCAAATTTATTAATTAATTTATAAAATTGTTAGGTATAAGTATAGAATAGTAAACAAAGCCTTCCTCGCAATGTTAAGAATGGCTTTCTAAATAATAACTTTTTTTTTACATTTTAGTTGGGTCCTTAAACTCCAGAAGATTATTGAGAAATCCATTCTCAACATGGGGATAGGCATTTATTAACTATTCTTTACTTTAACCTTAATTAGATGAATTAATAAATAAAAATTAGTACAACATTTGGAAACAAAGATGAGTAAGCGATCCAAAAGAGGAAGTCTTTAACATCAGTAACTAGATCTGACCGAACACTGTTTGCTGCTGACTTTGAGTCGGGTATTCTTCTGGTTTGCCCTTCTTTCTCCTCGATCCAAAAGCGGTGCTGATATTGCTGATATAAAAGGAGTTCCTTTTCATAAATCCTTGTATATATTGCATGTTTATTCTCAACTAATAGATCCATTTATTAAGTACTAGACGATCAAGACCCGCCAGGGTTCTATCGCTACCTTGGTAAAGTCTTATAACGAGAATTTAAATACATCGTTCGAAGCGTTTTTCACGCGCGAAGTCGTGGTCTCCACGGAACTCAGAAAATGATACACCTTCGCGTTTTTGTCTGATTAAAAATGAGCAGCATTCTCTGTCCGTGTTTCGGCTCTGTGAAATAGCCTACCAGAAGTAGTGAGGAAAACTATCCTATTCATGTTTAAAGTCGTATTCGACAAACATGTCTTTTTACATGGCATGTTGCACGTTGTTATGTTTTCCCAAAACATTTGTTTTGATATGATGTATTTTTATAAGACTCGTACCCGTTTCATCGGTAGCTTTTTGTTCTGTTATCTTGCCTATTTAACTGAGTAAAACTGGCCCATCGACTTTAAAAAACTGCTAACTTCATGTTACATGACACGTCATTGCACCCGATTGAAGACACGTCTACTTATGACATGTCTAACACACGCACACTATTACACGACACAAATGCATCGTTGCACGTATGCATGTACACATATTGTTACGCATTGCTGGCAAAACAGTTCACATATATTCTGATTAAAAACACAATTTGAGTTTTTTGTGAATTTTTAAATGATGATTGTATTCTTAGTATCGCCCCATTGAGGATTGAACCTTCAACCTCCACAACGGTGTCACTTAGAACTGAAATTACTTAACGGATAAAGTGCTGAGTATAATCAGTCTTAAGTGCGAGCGATACTACGAAGGCAATTACGAATCACTTAAGACTTCTACCCGGCGATGGCTGACGGAACGAGAGCATGCTACCTCCGTAGATTTAATAAAGGGTTCCGTTCGAAATACCGTGCAGATCCGTGGGTTTGACAGAAAGATTCCCGAGTTCGACAAGATAAACCTGAAGAAAGGCGAAGGTTACATCGGCCGAAACATTGTGAGTATAACACTCAAGATGAGAACAGTAGTCCGAATAATCCAAACACACTTTGAGTTGTCTACTCATGGATCAGCAGTTTAAGTTGATGTTTTATCATGCTCTAAATATCCTTTCTTGGCGAACATTTGATTAAGTGATTTTGTTTTTGGCAAATTGGTCAGCATTTATTAAGGTACGATGCCACTCATTGATAAGGGTAACTGGCATAGAATGATTGTCAGGGCCGAGTCGGATATTCACTTGTGAAAGTGGTTCTAGGAGGGAATCTGTTGACATTGGCTTTGAAATCCGACCAATATGTAATCGGCGGCGAAGCAAACTCGTGGTAATGTATTCCATAGATTGGAAGCCTTTTCTGTTCGTGGAAAATTTGCACATTGAAAATAAAAGGGAGTGTTTTCTTGATTCTAGGAGAGAGCCGAGTTTTTCCTGTGAGTGTCTAACAAGGAAAAGGCAAATAGTTAAGCTTAGTCGAGAACCTTCTATGGAAATAATAATAGAGTTGAGAGAAACTACCGACGTCTCTTAATTGATAATAAATAAGCAATTAAAACTTTAAATATGAGTCAACAGATTTAAATTCACGTAAATACAATGAAGCGTATGTTTTTCGCTATAATCTGATAATCTTCAGTTTGACTTTCAATCAATTGTAGCGGTGTTTCGACATTGATTCACTTACATGTTTAGTTTGGCTGCGTAGAATTCTAATAAACAGATAGACGAGAAACATGACAACAACGTATGAAACAAGGTTATAGTTAGAGTTAGTTAGTATTTTGAACATTATCTATGTACGGTCTTACATGAGATTCGTAATAATGTCTTCTAAGTTTAATTACTTTTATTATGTAATCTAGTTTGGTCAACTGATCAAGATTGGCTAATCAAAAACTGCCAACTTAATGTGACATAGGACACGTCATCGTACACAAACGCAAACACTCCACACACGCACAGTATTACACAGAATAAGCGCATCACTACACGCAATTAATCTACACATTGATAGACAAAACAACTCACTACGTTTACAAAATATACTGATAAACACGATCTTCAAAATGTTTCTGACTGAAACCGCAAACGTTATGATATCCTGTGATCGCCATTTTTTCTTTTCTTCTTTTACAGTTTCTTTTGTCTATAGCAAGTTGTAAAACCGCGTGCTAATATCGGATTCTACAACACATTCATTTTTTTTTTTTAACATAGTTCACCCCAAACAAGGCAGGCCGCCACTGTAGACGTAAGGGGCTACTGAGAAAAAGAAAAGGGGAGAAGGTAGGGGGTGGTCAACCTAGATTGGGATCAGCGCAGCGAGGTGTCTGTTTACATTAGTTTAAAACGTCTGCATGTCTGTACTGTTGGGGAAACAGGAGGCAGGGAGAGAGTTCCAGAGGCCAACAGTACGAGGAAAGAAGCTATTTGAGTAGAAGGCTCTCCGACATCTGGGGACCTCCACAGTGAATGAATGAGATTTAGTTGATTGTCGAGTTAGTCTATTGAATTTACGTCGAGGGGGCACCAGAGTAGCCAATTCATCGGAGAATTCATTCATGTCTTCGACTACTAAATTACAATACATCGTTCACTGTTATATATCGGTATGTCTTATAATATTCAGAAACAACTATTTTCTCTATAAGACTTGTTCTGTTATTTAGTCTATTTAACTCAGTAGAATGTTGCCAATCAAATCTTCAAAATGGGGCACTCTGGATGTGACAAAATCAAACATTTCCTTAGTCAAGAATAGGTTCTCCCTCTCTTCCAACCAAAGACAGAACTGATGCTAAAATGTAATCCCAACCTGACGGCAAGGAAGAGTCAATACTGTAGAAAAATAAAATAAATTGTATTTTAATCGTTATAATCTCATAGACTAGATTTTTTTTTATTCAAATATAATAAGCATGAAATAGTTTCGTACGTATGGAGGCGGTTTGAGATTGAGGAACAGATCACGTGTTTAGTTCGACTACGTAGGATGCTGATAAAAAGTGAGACAATAGTGATTTTAATTTCCTTATACAATCGAAAACATTTACGTAAAATGAATTGTGCACGCTGACAAACAAGCAAGATAACAACATCCACATAATTTTAGTAGTAAACTTAACCACGGGTTACCAATTTAGTCAGCATTTGTTATATATATTAATAAATACAATTTTCTTTCTGAATAATCATATGTTTAATTATCCGCTCTATCTATCTCTCCCTTTTCCTCTATCCTCCCACCCCTCTTAATTATTTACCTTGTTCGCCTCTCACCACTACTACTATGATCTACCATTTATTTATGCTAGTTATTATTGAATAAGCAAGTTCAAGGACAACCAGTCATAGAGTGGGTCTGACGAAAGATGAATGTTAGTATTCCCCCAATTGGAGACAGCGCGCCCTGTGCAGTGACGTCATATTAAAACTACTTCTATTTACAGCTTCACACAAGACAATAAAAATGCAAATGCCTATTGGCATCGTACCACTTTAAGCTGATTTGGTCGCAATGTTTCTAAATTGTATTCTGAAATAATGTCTACGTGTAAATGTGATAACAATAAAGTCATTCATAAAAGTGGAAATGTCAATATTGATCACTATATTCTACATACCCATACAAGTACTCATACGTCTCCACGGACATTCAGGCTGTGGAGCAGTGAAGACGCGCGAAGAGAAATCCTTCTTTGAGCAGGAAGTTCTTATTTGTTGTCCTATCTAGAGGGGCTACATATAGGAAGTTAACCCTTAAATGATTTATTTTTTATATTTGAGAAGAAAGTTCCATGGGAGTAATATAAAGTAGTATAAATGATTTTTTGAAATATAAATGATGTTGCAAATGTGCAACACATGGCATAAAATTGTACATGTATAACCAAACACTACAATATATGCATCTAAATAATAATAATACACTAGGGAATCATGAAATAATTTTATTTACCATTATAATGACCAGATTTAAAAGTTTAGGCTCTTGAATTAAGCAGATGACACACTGATGGCACCCTCCGTGACCTCGAAGATACTTATTACTTATTAACAGTGTGTGCTGATGCAACAACATACTAATACCTACTCACATTTACCAATGGGGTCGTGTCAGATGTGAAACAAATTTCAGTTTGATACATGTTCGTTGAAGAGAAAAACATAAAGGACACCAATAGGCGTGACAGATACGCACGGAGAGGAAGGAGAGAGGGAAAGATGGTGGTGAGAGGGAAAACTTATGTGGGTGTCGGTTTGGTCTTTTTTGCTTACTTAAGTAGTATTTATTGGGATAAAACTAGTTGCAATATGTGTCTTCGTCATCGAACTGACTGCACTCGTACAACTTCAACATAAATAGCCTTGACAAACCCGACTGGCCGCAAAATTTCCCTCCTTCACTGTAGTCGTCTTCAGCTGCCGAATAACCGAATAACCTCCTACTTGTCCTCTGAATTCTCTCCGTACCAACATTCAGATATTTAAATGCAATCAGAACAAAGATCTTGCTACACAACTATCAACTTATGATGTCACCTATAAACCTGGCTATATAATGCCAGTAACCTTTTACACATCAATACATAATAAATAATATATATATAACCTTTTACATATCAATACCAATGTGTCTTGCCAATAAAGTAATAATAATATATATAAATGCACGATCCGAATACATTCGTTGATCACTCTAAACTGCTTGGGTAAATTTAGCCGCCGATTCGCTATTTACAAAGTTTAATTCCTCCCTAATTAATAACTAGTTCACTATGGCCGAGGAGTTAAGAGTCTTGACTACAGATCAGTGGCGATTTGTGTTCGGGGTTCGCGCCCGCCGACCTTTGGGAATCAGCTACCTGCACTGAAGATTGCGTTAGCATAAGAAATAGATGTATGTAGGTAATAAATAATATATATAACCTTTTACATATCAATACCAATGTGTCTTGCCAATAAAAGTAATAATAATATATAGCACACATAAGCAGGCGAAAATGTACAGCGCAAATTATATTTCCAAATTACAGATCTTATATTATTTACTCGAGCGTGACAGGCAAACAATACGCTGTTTTACACTTAAACGTAATATATGCATAAAAGTCCGATCTCAATCTCAAGCGTGGCAGAACGACCGACCGACCTAGCCTCTTTGACAGATACTTTAACGCATCTAAAAAAGATGCGTCCATTGAATGTGCGTCCTGTTAACGATGAACATTTCAATTCAGTCAGAAGCATAACAGACCGACAGACGGCGCACGCACTAAACCTCTCAGAATCTATTTTATACTAATGCGTCACCAATTCCGAAGGACAAATTACACTCGTCGATGATAAGGGTCAATAAGATTGTCAGTCAGATGACGAACAATACTATAAGACGATTTAAAACGATCACTTAGTTGAGCAGAATTTAATTACATAAGAAATCGGCTCGATACTTATTTGTTTACA
>OY744519.1:2430000-2477500 GCA_963556195.1 Sepiola atlantica
ACTAAGATGAAATAAATATAAGCACTACAAATAGTAATAACTAAAACCTTAATAGTAATCACCCAAATAGAAATTACAAAGTAATGAAGAGGAAAGATTAACTGCATAAATCGTACTCTTTATCCACTACAAACTAAATGCCTAGTATTGTTTACCAAACCACAGTATTTGCCAAACAAAGACCGAATAACAAGAAGTACTGCCCTATATTTTAAACCCAGATATTACAACCACAGCAGCACATTAAAAAACAGAGACCGTCACATTAAATCATCAATAGCAAACCATTATTGGGAGCTCCAACAAAACAAACATTCACCAATAATTCAATGGAAAATAATACGACAGGCCAGTACATGTAGAAATTTAGACGACCTGTGTAGATTATATCTGAATGAGAAATGTGAAATCCTAAACTTTAAAGACCCCCAAAACATATGAAAGTGTAGAAGTGAGATAGCAAACAACTGGCTGCACAGAATAAATTTTACCTTTACTAAAAAAAAGTTAACGAAACTAAAACTTACCAATATAAAACCTTAAAACCTAAAATAGTAATACAGGCAAGCACGTGTTAAAATAAGGTCACCCATTATATTGACACAACGATGGAACCCTATAGAAAATAGAACAATAGAATAGAAAATAGGGAGAAAATACACCGAACCTTTTTTTGTGAAGCCCAACAATTGGCTAAAAGAAAAACAAAGAAACAAGGATGAGTCATTTTATAAAAACAGAACAATAGAATAGGAAATAGGAAGTAAAATCAACGTAACTTTTGTTTGTGAGAAGCCCAATGATTTTCTAAGAGAACAACAAAGAATCTGATACGTTAACTAGCTAGACGTGTATATCAAATCACCCGGCAAAACTAACTGCATGCATTTTAGCCTGGCGATTCTGTTCGAAGATGAAACGCGGAAGTCTCTGCTTAATTGCTATAGATATATTTTCATAAGTTACTATATATATATATATATATATATATATATATATATATATATATATATATATATATATTAATATTACATTAAAGATAAGCGATGTATCGGTTAATAATTGGATTAAGTATACGAAACTTCTTGCTTTGAAATTCTGAGGTTTTAATAAATATAGTATCTATACAATTTGCTATACTCATCTTTCATATCTTGTATATATATATATATATATATATATATATATATATATATATATATATATATATATATATATATATATATATATATATACAAATGTTGTTAAATATGACAGACAACATATGTCGAACATCATTGTGTGGATCCTTTCGATTTGCCGACTCCGGTAATTTGTTTCGATGCAGAATTGTCCGATGAATCTGCCATAACTTTAGGTGTGCTAACTACTTTCAGGTCCATCTTTAGGGGAATCAGAAAATACTGTAAATATTAATAGGCAGTTTTGGCGGGAATTCTATTATTAATACGGAACTAAAGTTAGAATTATAAACATTTTAGGATGATACTACTAGTGTTTAAGTTAATTTTGTTAACGGGTGTTTTTTATGTATAGAGCTTTGGTTTATTAATGTACGCTCTAATATTGTTGTGTTTTCTACTAAGATTTTTCGAACTTCGGAGCGGGGACAGGAATGCTGATTAGTAAGGTACTAAGCTATGGCGCGTGTAGTGATTAAATGCATTGTTAACCTCCTCGAAAAAGTTGTAGTAGTTCTGTCCACGTATATATTTTGTTTCGCTTTCGGAAACACAGTCTTCCAATATGCATTTGAACGACGTTCAGCTAATCTAAAACTCTGGTCGCCAGGGTAGAATTATTTTATAATAAAGTTAGCGGTTATTAATTTACTGTACAAAATGATAGTTTTATTAGTTTTATTTTGATCAGTAGTAAATACATTTTTATTAATAATATTTTTTAATACCTGCTCATAAATTTTATAATTATGATGAACCTGGTTACGGAAGAATAATTTTATGAATGTGTTAGGTTCAGGATAAGATTTATTTATACTGTCGTTGGAATTATTTCTGAACTGTTTAATTTGTTGGTCGATAATGTAGATGGAGAAGCCACTATTTATTAGAGTTTGTTTGATATTGTTGAGTTAGTCCCCTAATAGGATGGGCATGAGACAACTTGGGGCAATTACAGTTATGGGGGATTACAGAGAAAATGCTGCCTCTATATATATATATATATATATATATATATATATATATATATATATATATAGTCTCAGAAGTTCTTTTAACCTTCAAAACTGAAAAAAAAATTTGTTGAAAGATTTTAGTCTAGTAAGTCAATCAATCTACTGCAATCACTATTTTAGTTAACTATATATATGTATGTATGTATGTGTGTGTGTGTGATATAATTTTCTTTGTTTGTTGTTTTTGCGATATTTACAAATGAACGTATCCAAACGTTGTTTTATGGAGAGACATTACCGACAGTCTAAGGCGGAAACGTTATTTTCTTTCTCCAGTGTGATTCCAACAAATAATGAGCCATTAAACACCGCCTGTAGATACTCTCTCTCTCTCTCTCTCTCTCTCTCTCTCTCTATATATATATATATATATATATATATATATATATATATATATATATATATATGAATAGATGGAAACATCTTTTTCATTTGTATATATATATATATATATATATATATATATATATAAAAATAAAAATATTTTTCCACTTATCTTAACTGTTTAAAATCAGAATGACTTTTGCTTACTTAATTCTATGATGCAACACACACTTTTGAAATACCGTATATATAGTAATCTCCAAACACCCCAAATCAGCGTTGGGCTGTCTTAATTAGCATATTCATTTCATAAACAGCTTTTAATAAATAAATAAGTAATATACATTTTTAATTCGCATTGTTATTTTTCTCATACTATACGCAATCATTTCGTTGATAGTAAAACGTTTGATGTCGCTGGGTGCTAAGAACTAATACGACATTTTGATTTTAGCAAAACTACCATAATATTTTTTATGACTAGCCATTTTTTAAATGAAAAAAAAGAAACAAAAACTCTTATTTAATCTATTACTTTATATTTTTAATGGCCTTTGGTAGTATAATATCGGTTATGTTGTCATAAGATCGTCCTCCCAGGAATTATGGTCTCCGTTTTAAAGGGAGTGCGGTTAATCCCCCCTAACGTATTATATCCTCATTATATATCTTCTGTTGTCAGAAGATTATATTTCCAAGGACAACCTTCTCCGTTACTTATTGGGTGCAGAGGTATATAGTATCTATTCCATTGACATGATACCATACTCGTAGGCCATACTTTATCATTTTACATGGAGATCACCTCAGGTATTACCGTCACGATTTCTTTTTTAGGGAGGGATAGGAATCCTTCAAGACTATATTTTTATTCGTCATGATACATTCCTCACATGCATTACCTCTTCTTAAGGAAACAGTATAGTATATGTTCGTTCCAGATAATACACATATCGGACTATATATAAGTTATGAATTCGCTATAATAATAGATTTAAAAAGGTCAAGGGTGAAAATTATTCATATAGTGATAAAAAATTAAGGTCTAACCATAGACGTATTACTTTACGTTACATAAAAATAACTCAGTTTTATGTGTCACTTTCAACTAATATTACAGTACATACCAGCCATATCTAATGGATAACACCATTTTAATATATATATATATATGTATATTAAAATATATATATATATATATATATATATATATATATATATATATATATAAACAGAAGTCAAGCAACAAAACAACTCTAAATATAGTGAGAATAATAATGATATCAAGATTAAATATAAGCAACGGAATACCAATAACTATAATAAAAGATAATAATTGAAGACAATGAAATATAAGCTGGTTTACATCTCCCTATAAGCAGATACTAACACTAAACTTAGCAATAAATTTTATTAATCTCATCGGAACATAATTTCACATTACTAACCCCTTTGCAATAAATATTCAATAAAAAATAACTTAATACTCTCATATTATGTTTGAACGAGAAGCTTGCAATAATAAACTGTAGAAACGAAATAGTAATAAACTGAAAACATAGAATAAACTTTACGTTAAGATCAGCACATACACAACAAATAAATAAATAAATAAAATAAAATAAATACAACCTAAACTAAATCAACTTCTAAAGTAATAAGGAATAGTAAACAAATAGAAAATAAATTATTTCAATCACGCACATGCTTAAAAATGTCAACTGTTGACTGGACACATTCACAAAAATAGTGAGCAGCTGCAAAAAAAGACAGTGGAAAAGTAAAGATCAGCAAAACCTTTGCTTGAGCGGAGCTAAACCATTGGCTAATTAAAACATTTACCTGGAGAAAAGAAATAACTAATTGGTTGGTAAGTTAACTAGATTTAACACTACGTGCAGATAATAAGTAAACAGTAAACTCATGTATGCACTAAGGCTGACGTTTTTCACCGCAGGATGCAACGTGTACGTCTCTGTGTAGCTTAATTGAAATTAATATATGACTGACAATAGTATACATGACATAATATATATATATATATATATATATACATATATATATATATATATATATATATATATATATATATATATATATATATATATATATATATATATATATATAATCCAAAGGTAGCTATTCTCAATGTGCCTAGATATCAGCGTGCCTAGATATCGCGAATATTCGTACGCTCAGCTTTAAAATCTGACTGTTTAGTAACTTGAAACTATAATATTCGAGAGTCGGGCATCTTAAAACTAAGCTTTTCTCGACATTTACAGAAATCATGTTCACACACACACATATGCATATATATATATATGCGTGTGTATATATATATATATCTACTTTATATATATCTATCTTACTATGTTCATACCTATCTTAGTGTTAACATATTTCTATATATATTTCTGCATATATCAGTACATTAATATAAGCATTTCTCTTAATATCTCTTCTCCTTTTCTTACTTTTTCCTTCCATCTCTCTCTCTCTTACCCTCTCTCTCTCTCTCTCTCTCTCTCTATATATATATATATATATATATATATATATATATATATATATATATATATATATCCCGGTCTGTTGATATACATCTATTTACCTGCATATCTATATATCTCAATTATTTTTCAATCTACATCTGTAATTCTTTATATATAAATTTAATATGAATAATATTGCGTTATCGACCTAAGCGAGACCTGTGTAGACAATAGAATTATAGATGCTAATTTCACATACAACCGGGTCTTTGGAAAACATTTTATAAGTATTATTATAAGAAGGCACTTTGCAAAACGTATATCTAAATATGTACATACCTATACATAAATACACACACACACACACACACATATATATATATATATATATATACATATATATATATATATATATATGGATTTTTAACTTAAAAAGAAGACAATTCAGTGAATACCGGGATTAGTCCAATAAAAACAAGCTCGATGGTACTCGATTACAGAGTACAGAGCATTTATATGTGATTTTGTGAATGCTTACCAAAGCATTCCGTTCAAAGCATACCTTTTAATTACGTTGTAAATCTTATTGAAGGTACTTAATTTCCTTGATGATCTGCCAAGCCAGTACCTGCTCGGCAGTGAAACACGTGTAGGTAAAAAACACTCTTTAATTTTAAAAATGGTAAATAAATAATTTTAGAATAAAAATTTCTTTTCTGGCGCTGATTGGGCTCCTGAACGGGATGCTTTGGTACGCTTTCAAAAATCACAGACACACACACACACACACACATATGTATATATATATATATATATATATATATATATATATATATATATATATATATATATTAATATATATATATATATATATATATATATTAATATTAAACAAAAAGTTACAACAACATCCGGACCAACGTTTCAGATCCGAGAAAATCGGACCTTCATCAGCGGAGTCGTATAGCTTAATGAGTGAGAACAACCGCCAGGAATTTCAAAAAAATCTTTTTTTTTTAATTCCTGGCGGTTGTTCTCACTCATTAAGCTATACGACTCCGCTGATAAAGGTCCAATTTTCTCGGATCTGAAACCTTGGTCCGGATGTTGTAACTTTTTGTTTAATATTGATAAATATCATGCTCTTATTAATTATCTAGTTAATTTTACTTTTGCATTAATAATTGAGCACTTTGCTGGGAAACTCTCCCAATATAGAAATACGGTATATATATATATATATATATATATATATATATATATATATATATATATATATATATATATATATATATATATATATATATCAAAACATGTATTTATCCATATATACATATAGCTATCAATCTAAATGTGTATCTATCCATTCCTCTAGACTTTTATATATCTATAAATCTAAACACACACACACACGCACGCGCACACACACACATATATATATATATATATATATATATATATATATATATAAATCTATACACGTATCTATCTATCCATATATCTATTTATAAATCTAAACTTGTATTTATCAATCAATCTTAACATGAATATATATGAATATAACATGAATATATCTACCCATCTCTACATGTATCAATCTATCAATCTAAACATCTATCTATGTATATATATATATATATATATATATATATATATATATATATATATAGAGAGAGAGAGAGAGAGAGAGAGAGAGAGAGAGAGAGATATTTAGAATGGAGATATCTTATCTTTGATGCGTCGAATCATATATTAAAGAAATTATTTCAGTTCGTTGAATATAAAGTTTGAT
Source organism: Sepiola atlantica (assembly GCA_963556195.1). Taxonomy (NCBI): domain Eukaryota; kingdom Metazoa; phylum Mollusca; class Cephalopoda; order Sepiida; family Sepiolidae; genus Sepiola; species Sepiola atlantica. The sequence continues at coordinate 2,436,809 of OY744519.1, forward strand.
GTTGTGTTCTTATATTTTTTACCAAAAAAAACGTGAAAACTTCAGTATTTCCTCGTTCAAAAAATAATGCGAAACCCATTCATGGATCTTTTTCACATTACAAATTTGATTTCGATAGTCGGGTACAGTTGAAATGTTTACCTCAAATTACCTCTCAGGCATTTCACATGGTTTTTGTCTAACACTAATATCTAAGCAGCCATTGCCAAGGGCATATGACCGTCCTTGACCTTATTTATTTTCAAAGCTTTCATGACGATGACGTATTTTCTGAAAACATTTTTGTACTTTCTAATGACTTGTGAAGCTTTCCCCTCACGCTCTATTTATTTCGCCGACGATTTTGCAGACATTGTAACGAACATTAAACTCTTTGAAGAAAGTAGAAACGCGTGTTGTTTTTGCATATTTTTTATATTACGGGCAGATATGCTTCTAGATTCTATTCTGAAATAAATCATTGTAAAAGTATTAGATTAATAAGCATGGCAGCGGATAGAAATCTTAACTTGCTACTGAAAAATGGCATTTGTTAAATATTGGAAAAAAACGACCCAATAATAAAAATCCATCTACAAAAACAGCTAAGAATAAAATATGTAACCAATGTTTATTCATGAAACTATTAGAATTATTCGAAGTATTGTTCTTATCTTTGATGTTATTGTATCAACTTTTCGGCCGATGTAACCTCCGACCTTTTTCCGAAGGTTTTTGTCGGCAGCATATGAGCAATTTTTAATAGTCATTTAAGAGATATCTGTGTGAGGGTAAGTACTTTTCATTCACTCCTTATTACATGTGACACAAAACAACATAATTAGACGAAATTTCACCTGTGATATTCATACTATGCTACCTCAATTGGTAGAGAAGTTATTGCGGATGGCGGTGCGGACTGACGACTCAGGGTGCCGTGATCGAATCCTGACCAATCCATAGCAATACTTTCACTGCAGATGTGTCTATCCCCGTATGATCTGTCATGATTTTATGAAAAACAATTCGAGAAATAAATGCCAGCAACAAAATAAAGACACTTATTTTAGATAAAGACTATTGGTAATGATCACCCGCTTATTTCATAACTCTTCTACCACGATAAATCGCACACCATCTTGCATTCTTGCTTAATTGTCGTGAGGGATAATAGAAATAAGGTCACAAAATGAAGGGAGTGGACTCCAAGAGATTCCACCATCTCTGATTGGACGTCTCATAAGCAATAATAGAAATTCGAATTTGAATGGAAATTAATTGTAAAATTTTGTACGTGTTTTATTTAATTTCTTTACTTGCATTCATTGAAATAAAAGAAACAGTTTTAAACACAGAAAATGTTCAACAATGGAATTAGATTAAAATCAATATCAAGATCGATTTACCGTAGAACGAGAGCGGATATTCTTCGACAATATGTGCATTCAGTTTATACGTCTAGCGCTGAAAATTATAAAACTTAAACGAAAATCTTAAGCATAAAAGATTGACGAACAAACTATAACGGAGTAGACTGATGGAAATGCTATTTTAAACTTAATTGGGGCAGACCATGTGATATTTAAAACGTAAGTAGACATACCCATGTTAGGGGTATTACAAACTCACCCGTAAAACTCCGACGAAAATCTTATTAAAAACCGAAGCGTGCAGACCACTATGAATTTATTTGAAACTTGAGTAGACCTACCCCCGTTAATATTACAAACTAAAGCGCGACATACTGAGAAATATGCTACTTCAAACTGAAGCATAACAGACCGCCGTAAATACTTTTTCAAAAGTAAGCGTGACAGACCGCCGAAAATGTTATTTCAAACTGAAGCGTGACAGACCAACGAAAATGATATTTCCAACTGACAGACAAACTTATATAAACTTACGCATGGCAGACAAACAAAGAGAACGAGATGTGTCTATGTGATCATAACAATGAACATTTTATTTCAAATTTATACGTGACAGACAAATGAAAATGGTATTTACAACTTACGCCTGATAGAGCGACAAGAGTTATTTTTAAACTTAAGCGTGAAAAACGAAAACATATTGTTAATGAGAAGCAGTAAGTGGAGTCCGTACAATTTGTACGTTCAGCGATATAAATGCTATTGCAAACTTGCATGAGAGAAACGAAAATGCTATTTCAAACGTAGGAGTAAAAGACCAATAAAAATACGATTCCAACTTAAGCGTAACAGTCGATAGGATATTCTATTTAAAACATAAAAGTGACAGACAGAACTAGGAACCAAGACATGGACCTAGAAAATATAAGATGTGTCTATTAAATCTATTCGTGGCGTCCTAAAACTGCTATTTCAAGCATGACAGACCAACAAATAGACGGAATGACGGATCGAGCTCAAATCAAAAACAATGTTTTATGCCAAGATAATGTTTGGCCAGTGAAATTCCAAATCTAAAAATGTTGTTTACCAAATTTCTAAATGTTATGATACAGAATTAGTTTGTCGTCCGAATGTCTGGTCAGGTCAGCAGAGGAACAAAACCGACCTTAAATGATTGGCCGAAGACCAAAAAGATAAAAACGAAATGTTCTTCTGAATCTTCACAGCGCGCAATAGAAAGTAACATTGTAAATGTGTATTAAAAACAGCGAACGTCGTATTTTAGTTGCTGGAACCTTTTAGTGACGTTTTCGAGTGTGAGCGCTGGGAAAAGAGATACCATCATCTCTGTGTGACGTAATCACTGTTTAAGGATACAAACAAGATAACAAGCAAGAAACCAAACAAGCAACACGCGCTTGGCCTTTTGGCTAAGATCAAAGTGTAGTATCTGTTCCGATGAATACTGCACCCCATAGACTGGTATTGTCTTGTCCTTCGGGACTTGATTTACGCCGGTCTATGGGATTGTCCTGTGCAGTTCTAGGAGGTCCACCCTCCCAGGCTTTGCCTTCCCTCTTTGGGGAGGAGTAAGTTAATTGCTTACTGCTTGAAGCACCCCTACCGGGGAATGCCGACGGGGCTGCCCAGGCAATTTTTGATGGTCAGAGTGCTCACCTCTCGGGCGCTGGCTTTTCAACCCCCACTTTCCGACCCGACCTTGGGTCACATCTTACTGGTGGGAGTAGGATAAAACTGGCCTTGTGCCTAACTCCTGGAGAGGAGTAAATAATACGCGCTTGGCCTTTTGGCTAAGATCAAAGTGTAGTATCTGTTCCGTTGGATACTGCACCCTATAGACTGGTATTGTCTTGACCTTCGGGGCTTGAATTACGCCGGTCTGTCCTGTGTAGTTCTAGGAGGTGCACCCTCCCAGGCTTTTCCTCCCCTCTTTGGGGAGGATTAAGTTTAATACTTAATGTCTGAGGCACTTTGCACAGGAAATTTTTAAGACGCCGCTGGCACTCCTCCTCTGGAGTGCATACCCACTTTCCGACCTTGTGTCACACTCTACTGTGTGGGACGTAGATAAATAGCAGACGCGAAGAATATTATAAGTATACTAGAGTCCCATAGGTTACGAGGCGAAGCATTAAAGTGAATTTTGATTTTCATCTCTAAACACAGGAGAGTTCCATTGTGGTGTTTTTTTCTATTTTGGTCTAGCCGCTACTGATGATCGACATCACGTAATTACTTAGTTCATCAGACTAACATCACGTACAAACAGGACGTGCGGACAGAATCTAATTATTTATGAAAAAAGACTGACCGATTGTTCTCTATTGTTACATATTTAATGTCCTTAGAAGCGTTGAAGAACTAGGTGAATAATACATAGTAATGGGATGTTGGAGGTTATGGAAGGTCAATACGCGGAATCAGAAAAAAATTCGATGCGATTATATGTGTGCAGTGTGTAAAAAATAACGAGCGTGGAAAGATGTAATTTTCACTAGGGTTCGCTATGCATATGGAAGACTAAAAAGTTGCAGACTTTTTTATCACTGGTGACTATCAATTTATAACAAGTATGCTGCGTTCCTTTTTATTTTGAAAAAAATACGAAAACCCCCGGAATTCTCTAGCGATCTGATAGATAATTGTACACCGAAAAAATAAAATAAATGTTCCGTAAACAAGTTGGGAAAAACGGTTTATGGACATTGGACAAATACGAAAAGGCGTCATATTTTTCTCATTTTTGCGGACGATTTCTTTGACAATATTCTATATTTAGATACGTCATTATATTTCTATTTTAATAAACACTGTTTTATCTTAGGATTTGTTTCTTTCAAAACCAAATATAGACCTCATTAAACCTCCCACTAACCCTAGGTCCAGTGTTTTTAGATTAAAGGCTTCGTCTGTCTGTTTCTCTCTCTCTCTTATGCTTTGGTTTGCAATAACATTTTCGTTGCCCTTCCATTTAAAATGAAATGTCTGTAGATGTGTCATACACGTTTGCACTTACTCTTAATTGGTCTGAAGCAACAATGTTGTTGCGTGCCAGCTTAAGTTGTAAATAAAATACTCATAATTTTCTTGCGTTTACGTTTCAAATAGAATGTTTATCGTTAAACGCTCAGATAAAATATGCGTATCTTATGAACATCCATTTGTGTTGTTCTTTAATAAGACCAAACTATGACGCTGTTTCTTTCAGTTGTTGATTCTTCTTGAATGAAAAAACCTCGTTCTGTTTATTCGATATGATGAGGGAAACAAACCTCTAAAACTCAATAAAGAAACATAAAAAGGGTTCATTATTGGAATTGTTTACTGCCATTTACTGTCTCACAAAACAAGAAAGTTCCTCGACTTTTAAATTATCTTCTTTCGAATAAGACGAGATAACTAATTCGATTAAGTGTAAATTGCGAACGATATGAAAAGAAAAAGCCAGTCTTTTGATGTTAATTGCCAACTGCACTCCCATGACCCGATCAATTTCATCATCGACTTTCCTCCCATGTGAGCATTTACTTTTCTCCCGACAAATAAGCTGTGACGTAACAGAAGCTTTGTTGTTTAATGCGAGTAATCCAGCTTCCTCGAGATTGTAAAACATATCTTGGATCGGACCCGTCAGCATTTCCTGGTAGGGGCGCATTCGGAGAGCAACAATACCTCCACTCACTGCATTGGAATATGACCTCCGGTGACCGAACAGCCCAAATCTCAATTTGATGACAAAGGCAAAATTTAGCTCAACGTCCCATTACGTCCAACGCCCAATAGTATCGCAAAGCTCAAGTTTAGACCGAATTAAAATTTGACTGCAATGTTCAAAGCCAAATATTAGCCCAAATTTGCCGAAAAGGTAAATCTTCCCAAAACCAGAAGTGTACATATTTTTTGGCAATTTGTTAAGAACGTCGAAAAGTAATTATTTCTAGAAATTAACTGTAAAATTTTACTTAAGCGATGAGTAAAACATGTCTTCTCTAGTCTCTCGTTAAGACTAGCTCTTCGGCCCGTGACTACAATCGTTTCAGCTTGCCGATGATTCCACTGGGCACAGAGATTTACTAAAGATGTCTAAATCTGCCCTTTTGGATGAAACCGCGGTACATTGCTGAAATATGTAATACACAGTATCTAAATAATTAGATAATATTAACTCTCTCATATGATCGAGCACTTTGTTTAATTTCTTTTCATATACAACCTAACACACACTATATATATATATATATATATATATATACATATATATATATATATATATATATATACATTCCCGAAACAGTTTTTCATGGTAAACAACTGATGATCCTTTAAAAAATGTTAGAAGCAAACTAATATAATAACTAAAAAAGTTAAATTGACTTACATGAGTGATTGTCCACTGAACGACTTGGGACTTAAGGTTTTTGGGATTTTTTAAAAATATAGTTTTAATGGTTGAGAAACTTCAAAGACTATATATATATATATATATATATATATATATATATATATATATATATATATATTAAATATTAAAGTTTTGTTTACCTACAGACGATATAGTTTCGGGTGTTTTGCCCTCAACACAGACAGTAATTGAAATTTAAATACACTAAACCGTGGAGGCAGGGGGGAGCGTTGTTGTTGTCCACAGTGTTTAACGATCGCGCGGAACTCGGTTGTAAATCAGATCAAAAGTTACGATTGTTCTCCAGTGAAGATCAGGTTATATATATATAGAAAGCTATGAAAATATATTTATGGCAATTAAGCTACACAGAGGCTCCCGCGTTTAATCCCCGGGGGAAATTTTCAGGCTACAATGCATTTAAGCCTGAAGATTCCCCCCCCCCCCGCAGATGAAACGCGGTAGTCTCTGTATAGCTTAATTGCCATAAATATATTTTCATAGCTAACTACGTAGCTCTAGTTACGTATCGAGTACTGTTCAGCTGTTCAAGTAAATACTGAAAATTGATACATAAAAATTATATCTCCGTATAAAATTTCATGTGGATACATGAAATACTAATATACATAATTAGTAAACATGATCTTCACTGGGAGCATTCGTAAAATTTGATCTCATGCATTTAAATAATTTTTGTTTTCAAATGCAAGGAATCGCCATGATCAGAATAAATTACTTCATCTTTAGTCAAAGGATATTTCACTGACAAAAAAGGATTTAACAATTATATTAATAAATTAACCCCTTAACACGTTTGGTTTATTTATTTAAAAATACATTTACATTACAACTATTCTTAACGTACGAGGGAAGAGAGGACGATAACTAAGCCTTTGGAATTTCCACGGGTCATGTTGTTTATATGTATTGTTTACGAACCTATATAATATCTGAAGTTTAGTTTCGATTAGTATATGTGTGTTATCTTATCTCTTGCTCAAACTGTAACCACAATCCTGTCTTTACCAATAAAAGAAAACATAGATAGATAGATAGATAGATAGATAGATAGATAGATAGATAGATAGATTGAATGGGAGAGAGAGAGAGAGAGAGAGAGAGAGAGAGAGGGTGTCAGTATTGATAATTGTAGATATGATTAACTGAGGTTGTTTGGTGTCGTTTTGAGGTTCACCACGTGCGGCAATCTGTTGTACTGAGAAATCCAAAAAGATGTTCTCTCGTTTATTTTTGTATATTCAGAGCGAATTTGCGAAGCATCTTAATAAAAGAACCATTCAAGCAAGCCGAAATAATCAGATCAGATGGGACGAATACGAAGGCGAAAGTGGATCGGGTGGTGGGAGGTAGTAAAATGGCAGTGGTTGTATTTATTGATTATCGAACGGAAAATACGAATGGAACATTGAAAATTAGGAGGAAAAAGTGAATACGTTTCGACATAAAAGAAAGAAAAAGATGAAAGAAGACAGGAAATAGGGGGAAATAAGAAAAGGGGAAAACGAGAATAGCGAAAAAAACAGAAAAAGAAAAAAAGAATGAAAATAAAGAAAGAACCTCGTGAGAAAGACAAACAGAAAGAAAAATTGAGAACAAATGAAAAGAAATTCGACGGCATGAGTTGTGACTCGACGGCATGAGTAGTATCACATTTATTGATATTAGTCTCGTGAGTATTACATTCATAAGTATTACACTCGTGAGTATTACACTTTTGCAGTATTACATTGTTATAGTTTTATACGTGTGTAGCCTTATACTTGTGTAGACTTACACTCTGCATCCTACTCGAGCGGGTAACTTCTCGCTGAGAGCTCATGAGTCCAATTACTAGCGATCATTGATCAATAATGGTTACACCTACATCAAGTTTGACCGTATAAATAGGATAGAAGTAAAAGAGAGAGAAATTGAGAAAGAAAATGAAGATGTAATAAAATTAAAGAACCTCTTCTACAACACCGCAGCAAACATGGACACATCTCAACTCAAATGTTTTCTCTTAGCTGCCAAAAGTTCAACCGCTTTCCTTCCTCAATGTGTACTTCTTAAAGTAGTTGTTTTCCTCATATGCAAATGAATACCCCACCATAAAAATTTAACTAAGAACACATTTTTTTACTGGAAAACGAGTGTTCAAGATACGAAACAGTCCGATCGTTTCGAAGCTGGTAACCCTTTATTTTCTTCTCCATTTTTACAATATAAAACATTTAAATATTCTTTATATTTAAAACCAAAATCAGAAAGAAAATAGATATAAAGATGACAATAAAGAGCAAATAAAAAGCATTTATTTTTCTATTAGAACGGGCTGCCCGAAGTTGCCCAATAATAGATTAAGAATTATGTGGAGTCCTGCTACTAGTCTTACTATTATTTTAATCTCAATTTTTACTTCAATTAATTTAAAATGTCCAATTTCTAAATACAATGAAGTAAAACATCGTCTAAACTTTTTTAGTAAAGCGCCATAAAAGGAGGCCGCACGATATAATAATAAATCCTCCTTAATCAAAAATGAAAAAATTCATTAGATTCCCCGTTAGATCTTCACATTGACTTTTGTCTTAACTTAAATTCTAGGACGAAGAGACAACATACAATTTAATGACCATCTCATATCTTTTATATATAAAGAAACGTCAATCAGATTTTCAAAGAACTCATCAAAGTGTGTTTATGTCCTCCAAAGAACTAAAGGTTTAACCATTGATATTATTTTGCCAAAATGTAAATTAATGGTACTCCGAAGAAGGAATATCTGGTAAACAAGGACGAGGGGTAACACATCTCAGTCGAGCTGCAACAGTTTTTGCATGATCACCAAAGAACCATGTGCCCTTGTATTATTGTGATGGAACACAAAACAATTCCTGTTGCCAAACCGTGCGCATTTTTTTAATTGTTGCAGTATTTTGAAGAATAAATCATCTGGTTACTTGCCAGAAGCACATCGTACAGAATGTATTATCCAATCCAAGGATAAACCAAGCATAACCTTCTCATGGTGAATACCTGCTTTTTGAGTGACTAAGCGTTGCTCATCTCGTTTACCCCAGGATCGTTTGCTCACAACATTACCGTAAATTATCCATTTACCATCGCCTGTAAAAGTTTTATGTAAAAAGGGTACTTTTTTATTTCTTTTATTAAGCAAATCACAGATGGAAATGCAACCAAAAACAGTAGCTTCAGTTAAATACTTGTGGCACCAAAACATCATATCGATTTGTGTACTCATGTTTTACTAAATGCTAATGAACCGGGACTCTTTATACGTAAATCCTTTCTGTAAGTTCCCGTGTTGTATAACATGCGTTAGGCTTTATTAATGTCTTTGGTCGGCGTCTGTAGAGGTTGGCCGCCTGAGCATTATTTATAATTAAGGCAAAAATCTCCAACTCTCAATTTTGCGAACCACTTCCGTTTTGTCGGCTAAAGTATCTTCATTGTACAATACACATAGTTTTTTGTTGTTTGTGAGGCATTTTTGCTTTTATAGAAATAGAAAGGTGCATACAATATGCTCCAAAACAAACAAAAAAGTATGCTTTAATCGGAAATCTAAATATACGATATCTGTCAATAATTTGCCATGTTCTTACGTGTCGAAACATATAAAACTAGAAGTCGGCACGAACCTTCCGTATCACCTAATAGCATTGCATCTAACACATTGATATTTAATTCTGACTATCCAATCTGTCTGTTTCTTACTTTTACCATGTTTTTGATAGAACATAATTTATTTCGCCCCGTTCCTTTTACAATACTTATTCTAGCTCGGAATATTCATGATATATGACTTCATATTATTACCTGTACACTATTTTATAAAATATTATATTAAAGAAAATCAATATAAGTTTATTTAATTTTAAGGTAATTTATCATCATAAACGTAAATAAACTAATTTGACTCATATTACCCAATAATAATGTTGTATTTAAACATTGTTGCAAGTGGACGTTCAGTACGCTCGTGTACTTTGTAATATTTTCTTGATTATGAACATATTCTTTCTCCGAGTTTAATAAATTCAAAAGTGTCCCTAGTATGAAATCATATTGTAATTTTTCTAGTTAAACCGTTTTTGCAAATATATGTTTAAAAATATTTGCTAAATAAAATACGGCAATTGATTAGAGATAATTAACATAAAGTGTTTTTTCACATTTTACAGACACACAGTTTCTGGTTACCCGAATATAAAATTTGGATATCACCATTACATAAGATTCAAGTGACGTTTAAGTATTTGTTTTTATATTTGTCTACTATTTCACACGTTAATATAAAGACAAATGAATATATTTATGCCGTATTGTCAGCGATCATTTCTAATGTGTATTATTTTGTATCATTTGGATCATTCGAATGTTATTCTCACAACGTTTTCACCGATGTAACATTCGACATTCTTCTGATGCGTCTTGTCCTATTTGCTGCTTGAAAGTCCGATCGATACTAGCAATGCAATTACGAATTACTTTAGATTTCCACCCGCTCATGGCTGACAGAACAAGAGTAAACTACGCATTTAAATAAAATAATTCTAGTCCGAGTTCGCCATAAAGACGCACCTGAAGAATGTCAGAGGTCACATCGGCCAAAACTTTATTAGAATCCGAATTATACAAATTGTCAATCCCCATGCAAAAAATTCTGCACACATCTTTTAGTTTTTTGTATTACTTATTTATCAAAATTAGAAATTCAAAATACACCAAATATTCTGTTAACATTCTCAACGTTGTTTCAACTATGTCTGCACGTTGTGTTTGTATAAAAACAGAAAACTTAGGGAGGAAAACAATAGAGATTACAATCGTTTGTTTCAGAAACTTTCGATTCGATTCGTCCCCTAAATATTCGCAAAACAGACTTTACAAACATATAATGCAAAACATAAAGAAACAAAACAACACAATAGAGCAAAAAGATATATTGTTAAAAACATGAACAATTGTTCTGAAACTAAAACGAAAAATATTGTTATTCTTTTTCTATTCATATTGTGATGTACTTTAATCTTTTTATACATACAAAAGTCAATGTTTGCTTGTGCATTATATAAATCAATATGTACAGTTAGAAGATATAACTCAGTTTTAATAATGATTAATATTTCAAAGAATTTTAAAACACTGTTGAAATATATTTGCGATTACATCTTGAACTATAAAAGACGACTATTTGTTAGGTATATTAAATTGTTGAAATATATTTGCGATTACATCTCGAACTATAACAGACGACTATATTAAACTGTTGAAATATATTTTCGATTACATCTTAAACTATAACAGACGACTATCTGTTAGGTACATTAAACTGTTGAAATATATTTGCGATTACATCTTGAACTATAACAGACGACTATCTCTTAGGTATATTAAACTGTTGAAATATATTTGCGATTACATCTTGAACTATAACAGACGACTATATTAAACTGTTGAAATATATTTTCGATTACATCTTAAACTATAACAGACGACTATCTGTTAGGTACATTAAACTGTTGAAATATATTTGCGATTACATCTTGAACTATAACAGACGACTATCTCTTAGGTATATTAAACTGTTGAAATATATTTGCGATTACATCTTGAACTATAACAGACGACTATCTCTTAGGTATATTAAACTGTTGTAATATATTTGCGATTACATCTTGAACTATAAAATACGACTATCTGTTAGGTATATTAAATTGTTGAAATATATTTTCGATTACATCTTGAACTATAACAGACGACTATCTGTTAGGTATATTTAATTGTTGAAATATATTTTCGATTACATCTTGAACTATAACAGACGACTATCTGTTAGGTATATTAAATTGTTGAAATATATTTTCGATTACATCTTGAACTATAACAGACGACTATCTGTTAGGTATATTAAATTGTTGAAATATATTTGCGATTACATCTTGAACTATAACAGACGACTATCTGTTAGGTATATTAAATTGTTGAAATATATTTTCGATTACATCTTGATTTATAACAGACGACTATCTGTTAGGTATATTAAATTGTTGAAATATATTTTCGATTACATCTTGAACTATAACAGACGACTATCTGTTAGGTATATTAAATTGTTGAAATATATTTTCGATTACATCTTGAACTATAACAGACGACTATCTGTTAGGTATATTAAATTGTTGAAATATATTTTCGATTACATCTTGAACTATAACAGACGACTATCTGTTAGGTATATTAAATTGTTGAAATATATTTGCGATTACATCTTGAACTATAACAAACGACTATCTGTTAGGTATATTAAATTGTTGAAATATATTTTCGATTACATCTTGAACTATAACAGACGACTATCTGTTAGGTATATTAAATTGTTGAAATATATTTTCGATTACATCTTGAACTATAACAGACGACTATCTGTTAGGTATATTAAATTGTTGAAATATATTTGCGATTACATCTTTAACTATAACAGACGACTATCTGTTAGGTATATTAAATTGTTGAAATATATTTTCGATTACATCTTGAACTATAACAGACGACTATCTGTTAGGTATATTAAATTGTTGAAATATATTTTCGATTACATCTTGAACTATAACAGACGACTATCTGTTAGGTATATTAAATTGTTGAAATATATTTTCGATTACACCTTGAACTATAACAGACGACTATCTGTTAGGTATATTAAATTGTTGAAATATATTTTCGATTACACCTTGAACTATAACAGACGACTATCTGTTAGGTATATTAAATTGTTGAAATATATTTGCGATTACATCTGTAACTATAACAGACGACTATCTGTTAGGTATTTTAAATTGTTCTAATATATTTTCGATTACATCTTGAACTATAACAGACGACTATATTAAATTGTTGAAATATATAAGAACGTAAAGAAATAAATTATATTTTAAATAAATTTCTTAGTTTTATGAAAAAAATCTACTAAGAATATATCAGTAACGTATATATTTAATAATTATTTTTATTAACATTGTTAAGATAAAATTATTAACTAAAACAAAATTATTCACTATTCGTTATAGTCGTTTTACAGCTGTCTGTGTAAAAAACGCAAATCGGTGTCGACGATCTACTTGTCCTCTGCGAGATAACCTCTTCTATCGAAAAGCAAATAGTACTATTCTAAGATCAGATCAATTCATTCAATACCTGGTTGTTCCTGATAGTTTATTTCAAGCAGCAAACCTCTTCTGAATTATACATGCAATAATATGAACAGGAAATCGATCAGGATTATTAAAAACGTTATTTATACTGTAATCTATTCTTAATATACTCCAGCAATTTGTTCTAGTTATGAATCAATATCACTGTAAATAAATTGGATGTCTATTGGAATGAACGATCAAATTGCCTGTTTCGTTGAGAAATATTTATTAACTTATTAATCGTCATTCGCCGTCGAGAAGCTAATCGATGACGATGCCCTAGATTCAGCGTCGCTCTGAGCACAATTTTGAAAAGGGTGTTCGGCGTCCACAGGTTCTGATGTGATTAGTCGGTCAAAATGTATGGAGTCGACACCCTAGCCTATAAATAAAGTAGCGGCAGTTCCCTAGACACAGAAATCTTACCAATAGTTCCCAACGCATCCTCGATATCGATGGCTTCTTTTAGATCCCTCAACCAGTTTGGCTCGACACGGGGAGCTGCAAACGGCTTGATGGGCTGACGGGGTGTTCCTTTTTCAAACTCAAGTCGTTTATATGCGATGTAACTATGGTCTATCGTAAACCATCGTTAATTGGCATCACCTTAGAAGCGTCTCTCTAGCGGCATAATTCGAGTAAACACTTTGAGCCTGCTCTCGGTCTGCCAAGCCAGCAAGATATCTGATGAAAGTTCCTGATATATAGAAGCTTTTTAAATTTGGTGGTAAGAAATATTAATATATTTTAACATTTAAATATAATCTTCTCATTCTGTCAAAAGTGGAATTGTGTATTTATTGACTAATACTTTGTATAAACTGTTGTGAAGTTTTTCCACAGTAAATAATAAATAAAGGAAGTCAAGTCGAGGGTTGGTTTAACAAGTGTATTAACAAAGTAAGAAAGTGACTAGCTCTTGGCTGGACAGTTACAAGACTGTGTTTTGTCTTCTGGTGTCTCGCACTATTTATAGTGACAACCGGTGTTGTTTCTCCTGTGTAAGAACGGCCGGTGTAACATAAACATTAAGTAACAATTTAATTAATTAATAAATACTGAATTAGTGAATTATTTATAAAAGTATTGGTGTTAAGTCTGTTTAAAATGTTCAATGGATCCAAGTATACAAACTTGACATCCTGCGTTTAAAAAAATTTCTTATGTCCATTTTTTCAATCACCCTTGTAACTCAAATTAATTTCAATAATGCTTGGAAAGTTGTGCTGCACCTTTTTCGTTTCGAGAATAATCCACTAATTTTCATGAAAAAACTTTGTTACAGCGATCTGACAAAGTTTTCAAGGTTTTTCATTCAACTTGAAAACTACGTGCTTTTTAAGAAATCGCTGCCCTTAGATTTATACTTATCAAATCAATGGGAATTCATGTTCATGTAAATCCGTCTTCCTAAAATATTCACAACAAGAACTCAACTAACTACCACAACGACACACTTATTTTGCTCTCCAACTAAATGCCCAGCGTAAAGCGCAATACCATAAACATAGCTTCTTAGCAAGGGCCTCTCGTCTGAGTAACACATTCCGCGGGACTGCTTCGCTTCTGATAATAACTTTGTCGTCTACAAATCTAATACCAACAAATTCTTGTGACAGACCGCTCCAGAATCAATCTTACGCAGTTCCATCAATTGATCAGTATTCCGATGATGTTTATAATCCATCGGCTGACAATCATTCGAGTCTCATAAACCCTTATACTCGGGTGGTTATTGGCCTAGAAGATCGGTGACTGCAATAGAAAAACGGATGTAATTAAATCGGTTACTATGTTCGATACATTCATAAATCCTTATGCATTACACAATCATTTTTGGCTGCATACTCTATCTCATTGTATATATATATATATATATATATATATATATATATATATATATATATTTATATATATATATATATATATATATATATATATATATATATATTATGTATATACATATATATATATATAATATAAATTCCTATTAATTCAGATCTTCTCTCTTGTTCCCTCCCCGTTGCTTTGAGTAATGGTGTTGATAAAATAAGGAAATAGTATCGGAACAGTTAAACGGAGGTGTCGCCAAGATCAAGTTCAAATGAATGTTAATATCTCTCTTTAGTGTAAAATAAAACGTCGTTCAGTCCAACATAAAAAGTCCAGAACTATTCTCTCCTTTCGTTCCCTTTACGATCCCACGTTCAGAACGATCCCCACGTCTCTCACCGAATGTTCATTTTTCTTTCTCTTATTAAAAAAAATGCGACGCATGCAAACCAACTTAATTTGCATAAATCTCTCTCGACGCCGCTGCCCGGATCTTCAAATACAAACCTTATTTGACTTTCTGACGCCTTTCTCCTCCCCCTCTTCTTTCTTTTTTGTCGTCAGCGAGCGTTTTCGGGTCTGCCCCACACACACAGTATACCAGTCGCTTCCTCTTTAGACGGCACCGACAAGTGTCTGCATTTACGTCAGTCGGCCGCTCTCCGTTACACATGCCCATTCAAAATTGTCAGAATTTGTTCAATGCAACAGACTGACACTCAGGTAACAGTACTCAGGCGGCCTGCCCGAGAATTTAGTCTCAGACAACGAATGGAAATTCCCGCATTAGTTATTCCAACAATTATGCAAATCGTGTTGCATAATACACGTCCGTTAACCACCGTATCATCTTAAATCTAATGGACAGGTCGAAAGGTTTGTAGAAACATTTAAACTGGCAAAACTAAAGCAAAGGGAGAAGGGAACAACAGAGGAGATACTACATGCTTTCCTCTTTTGGTATCGAATAATGCAAAATGGTGCTGTGAAGAATGCCCTGTCACCAGCAAAGGCACTCATGAAACGAAAACGCCGTGCCACACTGGACGCTTTACACCCCTAACAACAAAGGCAACAACCAAGCCCTAAGAAATTCACATAACAAATGCATTAACAGCTCAATAGTGTATATATTACTAGAGCTCAAAAACAGTAATTTAATAAATGTTCTGCATTTGTTTGAAAAACATTTCTTTATACATTTTTTCTGCCCATTTCAAACATACATTTTTTCTTGATGAATTGAAGATATTTTCGAAAGGCTTTTTTATGAATTTTCTTTCCCATCGAAGAACATTTAAAAAAATGTTTGGTTTATTTTACTTATTTATGTATTTTTTTCAAAGCAAAACGCTGAATGATTCGCTGGAATCATAACCAAAACTTATATTAAAATACGGTCGAACAAAACAACAATATATTCTCTCTTGTCTTTTGATTAAGAGAATAATCACGAAAATACATATAAATAAGAGTTTTCAATATATATATATATATATATATATATATATATATATATATATATATTTGTGTGTGTGTGTTATTCGGAAACCTCGTAACTCTCGCTTCTATTATTTTGTCCTATGTTTAGAGTGTTTGAAATAGCAGTAAGATGCTCGATCTCGATCCAAATAAAAAAGATAAGAAAATTGATATATATATATATATATATATATATATATATATATATATATATATATTGTAATCCAGGTAAGGTAAACATCCACAGGCTTATAAAGTTCTTTTTCGAAATATGACTTTAAAAAAGGATACTATTTTTATTCTACCTGATGTGATCTCAGCTTTTAACACCCGTTGATCGATAACATCGGCATGCCAGTGTCGCAGATTATGTACATGTATGTATAAATAACATAATATATATATATATATATATATATATATATATATATATATATGTGTATATATATATATATATATACATACATACATATATCTTTTGTATTTTTAATATTTATAGAGTACGCAATTTTTTTAAGAATATAAATATAGAAATGTATATCCAATTCATTTTCATTGACCTATATGCTTATATGTTCGAGGCATAATAAATCGAAATCTATCTTATTTCATAGGATCGTTGATCTTTTTCCCTATTTCGCTTTGAGTGTTGACAATATTTCTAGCTGTTTCTTTTTTAACCATGAGCTTCTATTTTGCCATAAACATTCATTTCTTGCTTAAGGTGTCAACTAACCCGTTTTTTGGCCTCTGGCATTTGCAGAACTGAAAGGTTTTAATAGCATTTATTGAAAAATATAAAAATGCCATTTTTATTCTACAAGAATAATGTTGCTATTTTTCTACACCTTTTTGAGACGATTATTCTTCGAAGACTGTGTGGAAGACACACACACAAGAGCTGGAGTAATACTGGATAACTACATAAAGAGGAACCATCCTAATCAACAACTCGAGAAGCCTCGAAACCAGAAACAAAAAGACAAAAAAAGTAAAGTGCGAAGCAAAACAGCGACATGGACGCTTCATCAGACTGACAAGAGAAGAAAGCAACGAAAATAGCTGGACATGGCTAAGAAAATGAAACTTGAACAGATAAACGCAATCTTTACAGACGGCTGCACAGAGCAATGCGATTAGGACTCACTTCATAAAAGCTAAAATAGATAAAACCCAGGAAAAGAGTAAATGCAGAATGTGTGGACAAAGAGACGAAACAGTAAATTATATAATATGTGAATGCAGCAAACTATCCCTCGAAAATGAAGAAACAGTCATGACTGCGTGGAGAAATCGGTACACTAGTAACTGTGCAAACGATCGTATTCTGAATACGCAAACGAATGGTACAAACATAAACCGTAGACAGTACTGGGAAACGAAAAACTCAACTTCCTCTGGGATATGTATGTGAAACAGATAAAATGATACAAGCAAGAAGACCGGGTGTAATAATACTTGACATGAAAAGTAAATATTGCCAAATCGTAGAATTCGACGTTCCAGCATCCCACAGAGTAAAGATCAAGGAAACGGGAATACGAAGCAAATACATGGAACTTGCCAGAGAACTGAAAAAATGTGGAGCATGAAAAAAGTAAATATAATACCAATAATCGTTGGAGCACTAGGAACAGTCCCCAGAATACTAGAGAAAATACTGGAAAAAATTGGGATCAAAAGGATCACTGAGACCCTACAAAGGACGGTAATTATCAAAATGGCTGCAACATAAAGGAAAATCATTGAATGCGGAAACCAACCCGCATAAGCTACGAATGGTAACCAGTCACATGGAGTTATAACAGGAAGAAAACAAAACCACAGGAAGAACACAAACACATGATATAAATAAATTAATTAATGAAATTAAATGGCACCGGTATCGGCTGACACCACACAAATAGTCGTAAAGTGTCAAAGAGGATTAAAACCGAGGAGGGATAGCATTAAGAATGCGGAAGGTGCAAGGAAGTTGTGGAGGTGTATTTCCCCCAAATCCTAGAGGAGACCAGTAGTCGTTGCCAGCGAGTTATCTATGGTAGACGGCTGTTGCGATGCCGCAATGACATTTGCGGTGGTGATTGAAAAGAGGTGGAGAATACTGGAACTCAGAAGAAACGACTGCGAAAATCGCCCGAATCCCAAAACACATCCCAATGGGCAAATTACCGGTGTACTTTGCTCCAATCTCTTCTCAGTTCTTCAAAAACAATTCAATCTACGTGACATCAAAATTTCACGATTTCAACTTGTACCTTTCTTTGTTTGTCTATACTGAAGGCCCATGATCCATCAATCCGGGGTGCTTGCATCCAACTACTCCGGCGTATAGCGGCCCGCATCCACTTCAGGGCGAGATCGTCCCCTCCACATGCAACAAGCAACGAACAGAAAGAGAAAATATTCTGCAATTATCCATGGAAAATCTTTCTTCCCCAACACTTCCTCACGGCTCACATAATACAAGGTTAATTTAAATTAGAAAATAAAATAAATTCTATCCCATCGTAATTACTCTATTTCATTTCATTATTTTCTATAACTATTAATCAAAATCAGTTTTCAAAACAGAACAAAGCAATTCCGATAAAATCACTCTAAAGTTTACAATATATTAATTACATAATCAACCCTTTTGTAAAAGAAACATTGCATCTGCTCAAAGGAGGATGTCTCCATAGCAACCCTATCTATAAAACAAAACGTTTTAACTATATTCTAAATCTCTTTTCATCGTCAGTCACTTCCGTCCCCAACAGACAAACATGAAAGGCTCGCCGGCCTGTCCCTCCCCTTCTTGGCGGCCCATATCCATTGTTACCTGCCAGCACCTCTCACGTTGTCCTTACTGCTGATACTTCCCTATTGCTATTACTTCTACGACGACGACTACTATCTCTTTTCTCGTCTCACTGTCTATCTTCAGATCAACATCTGTAAAGCAACAACGCAAAACTAAAAATAATGTTTTCTCTATCTCATTTTCTACAGCTTTCCTTTCTTTTTGAGTCATAAAATAAAATTGTAAAACACACACACACACAACTTAAAACAAGTAAAATGCTACATATTCAAATTTTTCAGCATGATATATATGTATATATATATATATACATATATATATATATATATATATATATATATATATATATATATATATATATATATATATCTATATATATCTGCCCATATGTGTGTGTATTCGTCTACTGAATGGTAGTTTTCTCCCTATTTTATCTATGGATTTTCTTGTTTTCTATTCTCTTTTTTTCTTCGCCTTGTCTTTTTTCTATAGAAAATACTCCCCTCTTTTCCTTTGATTTATGAAATAAAATTGTCACACACACACATAAATATGTGTTTTAACTATGCAATGAATTCGCTTTTCTAAACAAGTATTTACTAAGGAGCTTTCATTTATAAAAGGACCCAACCCGACACAAAAAAAGCGATAAATGGATAGAAGACAAATGAATGCTTTAAACCAACCCTTTCTGCTGTTCTCAACTATTCTAGTTTTTGTTTGAGGGGCTGTCCGTATTTTATCTTCCTTGGTTAATGCTGGGAATGCATGTAGCGGTTGTGCATTTTGCAGAATCGACATCAGTTCTCTGGGCGCCCGATGTGAGCTAATGTGTGTGCCTGTAGGATTCGATGCACTTTTTCCAGGGTCAGTGGATGTGAACATGTATGCATGCGTGCGTTTGTGCGTGCGTTCGTTCGTTCGCTGCACTGGCTGTTATCGTCTCCACACGTTGTGCCGGTGCAAAGTTGTTTTTCGATCTCACTCAGTTCTGCAACAAAAACCTCATGCTAAGTAAAAACCATGAGTTCAGTTGATCAACAACTAACAAATGTATTTGTTGGATGTTATAAAAGATACTCGTCTTCCCAAATTGAATGGCAGACCTGAAAATGAGATTATCTATACCAGGGAAATAAAACATAGCCCGACACAATCCTTTGGCTAAGAGCCCCAATGGGCGCATCCTGTCTGGTCTTCACCTCAGCTTAAACTCTGATCGCCAGCTTTCCCAGCAAAAAGAAACAACTCGTTGTCCTGCCTAGTGGATTAAGTTTCGCTCCCTCCGTCCATTGGGGTCATTTGTCACTGACAAGAAATCCTGGACTCCAGTCTTTTTCACTGGTTATTGGCGTGCCACCCGAGAATTGGCCACTTGAGATTTCAACTGGAGATAACTCTCAGCCAGTCTACCCAGAAGGCTTATCATTGGAACGATCTGAACATTACGTGTGTGTTTCAACATGCTTCCCTGGGTTTACGAGATTCATTTAAAAAGAAAATAAACTTCTGGGTGGCCTAAAACAAAACCAAATATATTTTCACTTCTTTTTTTTCTCTTCTCTTTCCTTTGGCCGAGCATCTGACACTTGTAACGTCTGCCATTCATATGCATCACAAAAAATATAAGCCGACTGCATTTGTACAGTGGAAGAGTTTTTAAAAATTGAAAACTAGAAATCGCAATCAAAAGATCATATAAACCATGACAACTGTTAAAACCGAGAACTATTTAAAACCAATTCTAGAATGGGGCAACTAACTAACTTCATGATGTTACACTAACAACACTAAAAAACAACACGTAAAAATGAATTAATATTTGGTAAACACAAGTAGAATTATAGATGGAACATAAGTAAAGGAAACCAAAAGAAGTGAGTCTTATTTATGAATGAAAGAGTCCAGCAAGACGTATGTCAGAAGACGAAAATGCATGTGTACCATATATCTATACGATACATCTATACCAGGGGCGGGCAACCTCCGGCCCGCGGGTCACATCCGGCCCGCGAAGGCTTAGCGTCCGTCCCGCCACCATGCTATGCTTTATTATTGCAATCCGGCCCGCGGACCTCCCAGTGAAACTCATATCATTTTGTGACATAGACGTAAAAGTAGGTTTCAATTAAGATTTACAGTGGGATAAAAATGTATAAATATCAGCGAGCGATGATGCATGTATATTTCATTTTTCTTTAACTATTAATTTCAAATCCTTGGCCCGAGATAAAAATAGAAAAAGAGAAAGAGAGAGACAAAGAGGGAACGAGAGATGAGGAAAGGGTATGAAACATAGAACTTATGTGAGGTGTGTCAAAACGAATGCTGGATCAACTTGCTACTTCCCTCGTCATTATTTTTTATGATTCCAAAATGGCTCTTCGTCGGAGCCTTTTATAACATCACATACAGAAGTCTCTTGGGAAAAAATATCAGATTTGTAGAGTGTTCAATGCAATGTTTGTTCCATTTATTCATGTAAACAAAAATAGTAATTCTAAGATTTCGTTTTTCACTCCGGCCCGCGATCTCTTTCAAAAAGTCTTATCTGGCCCTCACTCTGGAAAGGTTGCCCACCCCTGATCTATACGAATATCAGTTCGTCACTCTTTTAAAATTTGGCAAAGATATCGACAACTTTAAACCGCAAGAATACTACAATTGAATGCGTCCTTGAAAACTCTGGGAATGGCTTATGAAGACCATATTTATAATAATAAACAGTTTGATATATCAACATTCTTCATATCTAATTAGCATGCACTTATTTCTGTGGAATGGTTACATTGTGCGAACAATATTTTGAGAATCCTGAACAAGATGATGTACGATAGTCTTGTTGTTAGGAGGCAACCTTAAACGAAAAACAGTAAAATATATGTAGCGTTGCCGTTTAGTTAAAAGAATAGTGACGACATCAAAACGGCGTCCGTAGTTTTGTTGCTACGACTTCCTGTTATATGTGTTTCAGTATACTTGTCTTTCAACTAATTGCACAACAAAACACCCACAATTTGCTTTTCCTCCTGTTTGTTTACTGTTTGAGAAGCACGAAATAATTTTCTGTTGAGAATTTATTCGGGCTTTATTTAAAGGCTACAGTGCGCTTCCGCCTGTTGGCCAGCGATTGGTAAACTACCGTTTCTGTACTTGGCTTAACGTAAACTACGTCTAAAGGGCATCAGTGTCGCAAGTTGTCGGAACACATTCCATTGACATACTTGTAAAACAAGTAGTACAAGGATACAAGGATACACTGTAAAACCTATAAGGTTAGACACTTCATTCTGTATTCTGTTTGATATGGAAAGATTAGTAGTTGGTGCTTCATAAGATGGTCTTTTCGTCAGCTGGTCAGTCGGTCGATCTGTGACGCATCAGTTCAAAATGAATGTGAGAGTGAACGGCCACGTAAAAAAGTGTGTGTGTTTAGAACCATTCATCAAAATAAACGAGATGATTCGAACATCGGCCAAGTTATAACAGCTACCAACGCCAGGAGAAATGATTACGACTCGTAACAGACAGATAAGAGACGCATTTCATGTTATGAAAATGACTCGTTTTGCACGATGAGTAATATGAAAAGATTATTAGCAGCAAATTTCAATGAGTCGTTTCTTTAGGTCAACAGAAAGAAGAAGAATTAACCATTTCACATGATTATTTTGCTGGCGTAATGCTGTTAAGACATAAGTTATTTAATGGTGTATGTGTGTTCTTAAGTTCCGGATACAACGTTGTTTTAATGGTGTATATGTTTTTAAGCTCCGGATACAGCGTTGTTTTAATGGTGTATGTGTGTTTTAAGTTCCGGATACAACGTTGTTTTAATGGTGTATATGTTTTTAAGTTCCGGATACAGCGTTGTTTTAATGGTGTATGTGTGTTTTAAGTTCCGAATACAACGTTGTTTTAATGGTGTATGTGTGTTTTAAGTTCCGGATACAACGTTGTTTTAATGGTGTATATGTTTTTAAGTTCCGGATACAGCGTTGTTTTAATGGTGTATGTGTGTTTTAAGTTCCGAATACAACGTTGTTTTAATGGTGTATGTGTGTTTTAAGTTCCGGATACAACGTTGTTTTAATGGTGTATGTGTGTTTTAAGTTCCGGATACAACGTTGTTTCTACTATTTGTGTCTGCTGCCAGTTGAGAAATGTTTCTCTAAGCAGAGATTTTTCCTCGCAATATTCTGACAAGATTTTAAAAGAACTTTATTTCTAGTTTTAGGGGCTTTTTGTTTTCGTTGTGTCTGTTTGCGGTCCTATCGAGGTTAGGGTTTACTCGGTGTCCTTGTCAATTTTCTAAAGCGAAACATAAATACATAGATAAAGATAGACGGCAGAAAAGGGAATGAAGGAAAGGAAAAACAATGGAACACAGAAAAGAATGAAATAATATGAGAAAGAAAAAAGAAAGGAAATGAATAAAACATATATAAGGAACAAATGAAAAAAGAAAGAAAAAAAGAACATTGGCAAAAGATAAACAAAGAATAGAGAATGAAATCAGATAGAAAGGAAAAAAGAAAGAGGCGAAGTTAGGAAATTGGAATGAAAGCATAAGGGAAGGAAGGATCAAATGAATGGTATATATATAAATAAAAAACGCAAAATGATGCCAACAGAAACAAATAAAGTGTTTTTTTTTACTTTAACGTTATCATTATTGAAGATGCTCGACAGAGCTCCAATCCTTGAGAACTCGTATCCTTATTAAAACTGCAAATAATATTACTTCTTCCTCTGTGTGCCATAAACACAGTTTCTTTCCAAGAATGTATTATGCGTGGAACACATACTATGGTATTCCTTCCCTACAACATACAGCATGGGCATCTACAAATCCTATATCAACAAATGCTCGTTATGAAACATTCTTGAAAACGTTTCCAATCCTTGGTTATAAAACGTAAAGTGTATTCTCATCAAGCAATAACAGTAACTGAACTTTCTCTACGATTACATATTGTACCAGTACGCGATGATGACGGGGGTACTCTGGGGAGGAGGTAGAACCTAAGCAAACTAAGCGCCAATCTCTGAACTTCGTATGAACAGTTTTACTCTATTTTACATGATTAGCTATTATAATTCTAGTTTCTTTTAAATAGTAAATAAGGGACGGCGCCGTTAAGCAATTGTGTATATTGACAGACATTAAAACGATGGTTATGTTTCAAATATGTAGACGAACACATGCAGTAATCAAATTTTATTTATTTCATTCATAATTTCCAATCTTTTAAGTAATTTCCATCATTCAACTGACAATCAATCCATATCATTAACTGTTATCCTCGAGCTTGATATGTGGTAAAAATTCAAAGAAAGAAATTCAAAGTTCTATGTTAACAGAGAAGCACATTAATAATGAATTAAAAGACAGAAGAAAAGATGAAGGCATCAATTTTCACTAAACCCGCGGACGCATTTCGAGACTCTTCTGGCCAAGCGGTGTTTCTGAAGCCGAAGAATTATTTCTTATTGAAATTATTCATTTATTCAATGTGATTTCTCGCCACAAAATCGGAGAAGATGTGAAAGATATTTTGCTTGTCTGCGATTGTTTCACTTGGGTTTCTTCGAATTAATATCAACCATTATTATTTTATCGGACATTTTCGGCAATAAAACTTGTCATATATTATGAACTGGAGTTTTGGAAAGGTTTTATCGTCATAATCTAAATGAATAAATTTTAATTCCGCCCCCTTTTATTTTTTCTTTACATTTTTATTTTTCTTTCTTTTCTACAATTACGTGTTCTTCTTTCATTTTTCCTTCCTTTTTTTATACGATTCTTTTCTTTCTGTTTTCCTTTTTCTTTCCTTCCCTTTTATTTCCTTTCTTCGATTCCGTTCTGTTTTCTTTTCTTTCCTTTCTTCATTCCGTTATTACCGTGGTTCGTTCTTTTTACATTTACTAATGAGTCGTTACCGATCAAGGCCAACAGCTATGCAAGGATAAGAGTTATTGATACGGAATGATTGTCAGTCGAATGATGAAGAATATTATAAGAGGCTTGTAAATAATGAATTGAATAAGCAAATAACTGATTACTTATGAGGATTGTTAATTACAAGTATTTGTTTACATTAGATTTGAAGACGTTGCAATCTACAGGGAAGCAATCTCGTGGTAATATTCTACAGAAATAGGGAAGTGCTTTGGAAAAAAACTGTTTTCATGGAAATTCCTTATTTATTTATTGAAGTTAGTCTTTATTCTTTCTTCTCTATTTTTTTTCTTTCATCCAATTTTTGTTCCCTGTTTTCTTTAGTTCTCTTCTGTTCTTTTTTCTTTTCTTTCATTTTTCCACTCTTATGTTTCATTTTTACTTTAAATAGTTCCTAGGTTTTATATAAGTATTGCTTCATTCCTTATAGCACGATTTAGTTCCATTCTTTCTTTCTTTATTCTATTCTTTCTTTTCTTTTCCTTCATCTGATGTGTTTTCCTTTCATTTCTTTGCTTTGATTTATTTATTGATTCCCGTTTGTTCCGTGTTCTGTCTTCACTCATGTATTTTAAATACATTTTCTTCTTTTACTATTTGCATCTTTCTCCTTCTATTTATATTCATTTAAATTTATCCTTCTTCCTTTCCTCCTTTCTTCTTTCATTCTTTTACTATTTTTCTTCTTTCTTTATTTCTTTTCTTTCATGAATATTTTTTCTTTTTTCCACATCTTACGTTATACTTTCTTCTTTTATTTTTGTCTTTCTATTATTTATTCCTTTCTGTTTTTACTTTCTGCTTTCCTTAATTCCCTCCTTTCCGTTTCACCATATTTCTCTTTTTTTCCTTTTTATTTTCTCTCTTTTCTTTTCTTTTCTTTTCTTAATTCAATCATTTAAATTACAATTTATTTATTTCTTACAGTCTATTTTAACTTTAGCTCCCTCCCCCGTAACGCATTATCTAATTTATTTTTCATTGTCATTTTTTCTCTCATTTCTTTTTTCACATATTTATGTTGCATTATCCGTTATTTTTACATCGTTCGATCCTCATTTTTTCCTCATTTCTTTTTCTTTTTTTGAATTTGTCTAAGATTGAAGCTTGAAGCATATATCTCATAAGATCGTGTTTTTGTTGCAAAAATCTTGTAACATTTTAACAGATTTACGAAGCCATTGATTATTTTGATCCATTTCCCATTTGTAGATATTCTCATAAATTCATTAATATTTTTCACCAAAAACATTTTTTTGCATCAATGCATAAAAAGGAGTAACCCTGCACTTTAATGTGACTCCACCTTCCACAACCTTTTACAAACATTAGAAATTGTAAAAGGATTCCGGAATGTTGGTTTACTTTTTTTAACATCGGAAATTATTAAGATACGTGTACGTCGAGAAAACTTCCAAATTAGAAATAAAAAAATCTAGTCTCAAAAAGAATTATTTTGTTTTCATAGTTTTGTTAATATTTTCTTCGTGTATTTAAACGAAAATGTTTTTAATTTTTTATTTGTTTTTTTAACATATTTCCTCGCTAACAAGGCAGGCCGCCACTGTAGACGTAAGGGATTACTGAGACTTAGGGTGTATGTTTTGGGTGTCATCCTAGGTTGGGATCAGTTTAGCGAGATGTCTGTTTACATTAGTTTTAAACTTCTGCATGTCGGTACAGTCGGGGAAACAGGGGACAGGGAGGGAATTCTAGAGGCCGACATCACGAACATAAACTATTGGAGCAGAAGGCTCTCCGGCATCTGGGGGCCTCCAAAGTGAATGGATGGAATTTAGTTGATTATCGAGTTTTCTAGTGTATTTACGTCGAGGGGTCACCAGATCATCCAGTTCATCGGAGCATAATCCATTGAAGTATCCGTAAAAAAAACACATGGATGCAACATTGTGGCGATGTGACAGGGGCTCGAGCTTGGTTGATAGTGAGGGACCTATTAAGTTGGCAACTCTTTTTTGGACTTTGTCTAAGAGGGAGAGACTAGTGAATGATGCACCAGCCCGGATGTAGCAACAATACTCCATACATGTGCGGATGATAGTTTTATAGCGATACAGAATAATGTCAGGTGTGAGGAGTTTTCTAGCACGGTAGATGGAGCCCACTTTCTTTGCTGAAGGCTTGGCTATGTCTTCAATATATTTGTTCCAATTTATGTTACCTGTGAAGGTAAGGCCGAGAAGTTTGAATGTTGAACTCTCAGGTAGGGTGTTATTTGCCATAACAATCGGTAGTTGGAGAGGTTTCTTGTAGTTATTGAAGGACAGGAGCTTTGTCTTTGCAGCATTAAAAGTTACCAACCATTTATAACCCCAATCCAATACAACCTGGAGGTCATTTTACTAAGGATTCAGCCATTGCCTCGGACATGATTGCGTCCGTTTTGACAACATGACGATAGTAGAGCGTGGTGTTGTCAGCAAATATACCAATCTCAGACTCAATGTCATCATGGGAATCGTTTATGAAGGTCAGGAACAATAGAGTCCAAGGTTAGATCCCTGGGAAACACTAGCATTGATGTCATGTTGCTTAGATGAACGGTCATAAAGGACAACCTGGATCTTTCTCTTGGTAAAGAATGATCAAATTATATAAATTTGTCTCTTTCCATACATTTCCATAGATTTAGTGGCAGAAATATATCCTTTCACCAACTTTAAGGGACGTGGAATAAAAGTGACTTCAGTTGGTTGGGTGGCTTAACACAAGCGTGCCTCTTTTTGACTGCGAGGTTAGATAATATGGTGAGTAGTAGCATGAAAACCTCAGATAAGTTCTGGCTCAGTTTACTTTACTTAATCAAACAAAAATCTTCAAGTAAAAAGTAAAACACTACTTACTTAGTAAATTAAAAAAGTAACCTTGAATGAACAGGTTAATAAACTGCAGTTAGTGTTGCCTTAGTAAACTTAATGAATAAAAATGAACACGTAACTGCACGTAACTGCATATGCAGGCTCAACTGAACCTTTCAAACGAATGTCCTAAAATACAATACAGCATCAAGAATGATGAAAAAAACGGTTAATTGTGAAAATGTTATATATAAGATTAGACACGCAACTTTAATAATCAGCCAACACGCACTTAAAATTCTAGAGTGGCATTGTCCTTATTTTGATACAACAAGTGGAACCCACCTGTATTTACATCAAAACAGATACACAGCGTATTTCTCTCGCATTTCAAAGCGACATTGCCGCGTCAGCCTAATAGTTATGAAACAAGGGTTCATCATACGTTGATCAGGGATTCAAATCGTTCGACCGGCGATGCAGTTACGTAATTTCATACTGGCGAGCCTATAATAAAACACGCAAAATATATACACGTCTATTGATAATAATAATAATAATAAATAAATATATATATATATATATATATATATGTTATTTCATATATCCACATAAAATGTTATTAGGAGATGTTTCATGTATCGATTGTCATTATTTTAGTTCAATAGTACTTTTTACTTGAGTAGAGCTAGGTAGTAATTTATGAAAATATATTTATATCAATTAAGCTACACATGCTTAAATGCATTTTAACCTGACGATTATCTACGGGGATGAATCGCAGAAGCATCTGTGTAGCTTAATTGCCATAAATACATTTTCATAACTTACTATATATATATATATATATATATATATATATATATATATATATATATATATATATATATATATATATATATATATATATATATAAAGACAAAAACCACACAGGTATATATACCAAATTGTCATAACTATTTCAAACAGTTTATAATTAATTAATGTTTGGTGTTTTTCCTTGTTAATTCTATTGTTATTTATCTGCAGCATACTTTTTTCTTTTGGATAGAAATTAATTAAAGTTATTAAATATATAGAAAGACATTTAATGAAACGTTTTAGGAATATTTTGTTCATCAACTTCGAAGGGAGGTAATTAACATGAACATTATACACACAAGGCATGATTTGTAAAACAGTTAGCTTGCAAAGTTTAAGTTTGAAATTAAATTTCCGTTGATCGGTCAAGCTTAAGTTTTGACTCCATATTCGTTGGTCCATCGTGCTAAAGTTTGAAATGACATTTCCGTTGGTCTTAATTTTTAAATAGCATTTACGTTTACTTGGCGCAGTATTCATATTGGTCTGTCAGTCTTTAATTTGAAATAGTGTTTGGTTTGTCACATCTTAGTTGCAAATATTATATTCATTTAATCTTATTACGAGGGCCGATAAGTTTTAATTTATTTTCTACTAATACATTTTTGAAATGTACGATTCTGCAATTTCCTGCAAATTAGGTTTAAAATTACATTTACATTGGTCGGTCAGATTTAAGTTTGGAATAATATTTTCATTGGTCTGTCATGCTAACGTTTTACAATGCACTTTCGTTAAGCTTAAGTTGTAGAAAAAAACAGTTTCGTCTGTCAATCGCTCTTAAGTATGAAATACAATGTATCTTTGAGTTAAAACTACTATTGGTTCTGCTCCCTATTTGCTTGTCTCCGCACGAGGACAGAGTGAGACACAAGGTCATTTTTATATAGTAAAAATACAATTCCTGTGAATTGAACATTTTTTAAATTCCACAGTCTAGAAAGATTTCTCCCTTTACTGACCGAGGCAGAAGAGAATAAGTGCAGTATCAGAATAGATTATACATTTTGCTGCTAGCCAATGTTTGTATTTCTTTTAAATTTTACATCAAAAAGTTAAATCATTGTATACAATTTTAAAATATGGCACAAGGACAACAATTGGATTAGGAGTTATAAGGGTCGTTTGTCGTCCTCTTGGTCTATTCTTTTAACAAGTTCCAGTCACCAAAATGCAACATTCAGTCTATGGGAAAACCTTCTTAACATTACACCAAGTATTTAGACGTTATTTATTTACAAGAAAAGTATATGTACAAAAATCGTCAGTCTGGGGGGATGAGGTTCTAAAAATGGCCGAAAATTTTATAAAATGATAAGAGTGTTTGTTAGTAAGACCTTTCTAAATCTATCTAACTATGATATTCTCACTATTTTTTTATTAATTTCAAAATTCGAAAACAAGCAAGTTAGTTCCGAAGTGTTAGAGGGGATTAATAAGGCCAGAAGGTCAAGGAAGATTGGTCTGTCATACTAAAATTTAAAATACTATTGTTCTGTTACGTTTAAGTTTCAGATAAGATCTTCCATAGTCTGTCACACTTAATATTGCAATATCCTTTTCACAGCTAAATGCGAAGACTGAATAGACACATCTGTTTATATACATTTTTATCATTATATCTGTGTTAATTGCCTGAGCAAAAGTCGTTTTGCTATTAATACTAATACTAATAATAATAATAATAATAATAATAATAATAATAATAATAATAATAATTGCCAAAGGCAAACGACAAATTCCGAATAAAGAAATGAAGAATTGTTGATGGATGTCGACTGCAAGTAAATGATGCGTGAGGGTGTGCAATTTCTTTTCGTCCCTTAAAGAAATCAATAACTAATAATAACGGAATCGATAAATCATATTCACGCGTGAAACCGATAACTCTTATCGGCGCAGCCTTATTTCTTGAGCGAAGTGATCATTAATTTTGGATTTGCATCAACTACGGAGAACGAATTCGGTGTTTGATGCTAATCGAATCATAAATTACTTTCACAAATCATTTCAGTTTATCTCCCGCGATTCACATTTTCGAAAACTGTTACGCTAAAAATCAAATTCGTCTCATCAACTGACTAGTGATGAAGCGTGAGTTATTGGCCTGATCGATACAATCGCTGACTATCGAATCCGCTGTGCCGGTTTCGAATCATGCCAGATAACATCGTATTCAGTTGCCATTCCCACGATGGACACACCGCAAGAACTCGCATTCCGTATCAAAATTGAATAGAACTTTCCATTTTTTCTTTCGTGCCTCAATCGTACGTTTGAATTCTATGAAGAGAGTTTCTTTCCAAGAACTTCCAATCTGTAAGAACACATTAACACGGAACTGCTTCCTTGCAGGCGACAACATGATCTTTTCTTAAAATCCAATATCAGTAAATGTCTTTAACTGTTTTCAGGTACTCAAATGTTGAGCATTCCATTCATTATTTTTTTTCTATCATATAGTACTATTTTCTATCATTCAACTAAACCAAACTTCCATGAGCAAAGTTTATTTCCTACAACTACCCGTCTGTAGAGCACAATACCGCGGAGCTGCTTTCCAACTGACTACACCCTTGTCGTTTTCAAGTCCTTCTTGTTCAGCCGTCCTCTTAAATAATACAATTATGTCAAACTTCCAAAATAATTACCAATCATCACGATGTTCTCACCATCAACCTGACACTCATTAATTCTTTTCCTTGAGTGGCCTCTGGGCCTAGATAAGTGGTGCCCTTTTAGTATAAAACAAATCTCATTATATTCGAGTTGGTTTTAGACTTGATGATAGTTTGCCATTATTAAAAATAAGGTTAGGCATCATGCTTTTAATATGAGGATAATACAATCTTGATTCTGATGGAAATAAAAATTGCCACTGTTCATGTGTATTTCTCTTCCTATGAATAAATACAATACAGATACTACACACTTATCCGATCTTGGAATATGCAAACTTCTGTAATTTCCCACCAATTGTGGATAGAACACACATTTGTGGAAAATTAAACAAACGTATTGAACCATGTACCACAGTTGTTATGCTTCGGAATTGAATAACCAATAAAACGTTGATATGCCGTAAAATAAGCGCACCAAATTGAAAATGCGAGTCTGTGTGATTGAAGTGCGGCATGTATTTCTCGGTTCTTTCAAATTCTTTCGATACCAGGAAAGTCAAATTGATACCTCCTGATATCCATTTAAAACAGAAATTGAAGTCGGTTGGAAACGAATACTCCAAGTTGGAAAAGCTGCTCACACTTTAATAATAAAACAACGGGTGCGTCTATTCAATCTCCGCATGTATCGATTAAAATGCTATTTCAAAGCGAATGGACAATGGCGCAACGGTTAAAAGTTTTGAATTACAAACAATCTCTGACAGACTTCTGACGGTTGAATTTTCAATTGCGATACTAACTAAGAATAAAATATAATTTACTACCTGACAATTTCACGCGGTCATTGGTGACGGAAGAACACTCTACACCCGCGGATTAAATAAAAGTTTTAATTCGAAATCATTGTTGTTTTCAATTGAAGTAAATTATTTCTTACACAAGTTCCGTTACTTTTGAGACATAGTGTTTTCAAAAGATTAAAATATAACACATCTATTCGCTTTTTAAAATTGTTTTCTATGTATTCACAAATAGTAATTATTTGCAAGCTCCTCAATTGTAATTTTGGATCTTATCAAGGTGGCCCATCTACCATATATGCCAATAGGTCACTCCTCAGAAAACAGACACCTGTTACGATCCTATCGTCGAAGGTTGAAGGTGCGCACACCGACAACAATTACTATGTTAACTTTAGTCGCTGCGATACAATGAACTCTCGTGAATTTGCGCTTGAAAATAATGTTTAGTTTAAGACAATAAACGTCCAGCTATTTAAAACCATCTTCTTAGCTGAAATTGCCATGTTTGAATGATGGAACCATCTTCAAACAGGTTGATTAACCTTACGACGCCGTCACTATACATTTCAAATACGACATTTTATCTTGTGCTATCTCTTACGAGAAGAAAAGCAATACGTGCCACATCTTCTGGTTTTCTAAATAAAAAGGCCTGAAATGAGTAAGAGTTTACATATTTTACGGCATATCTACTCTTCTCTGATCATTTAAGACTGGATCAAATCATTTTATGTAAACGTGTAGGTTTTATTTTTTTTTAAATATGCTTCGCCGTTGTTCGTACTAATATTTATCTAAATTCATAGAATTACGTCGGTAATTTAATTTTTCAGATATAAATAATTATTATCATTTGTGATAGTTAAAAAAACATGTGCAATCGACATTTTATTTTGAGTGACGATTTATTTCCGAAACATTTGAAAAGTCGGGGATTGACTGACTTGCTAGTAACGTTCTCGTTTCATCTTACCACTTGAAATCAGTTCGTCTGGAGGTTAGAAAAGGGCAGTTTCTTTACTCGCAGTTCCTTTACTCGCCAACTTCAGTGTGACAGGATAATAAATATACATTTGTATTTATTTATATAAAATATACAACTAAATACATATTGTGTTTCGGAATTTTTTTTTGAGATTACGATTGTAATGTGTGTTATTTGGATCATTCAAACTACCGTTCTCATCTGAATGTTATCCTAACAACCTCCGACGTTCTTGTCGAACTCGAGAATGTGTGTGTGTCACTAGAGTAAGCTAAACCCGTCGATTGAATGAAGGGTTCCGATCACGATTCTGTTCGAGTTCGACAGAAAGATTCCAGAGTTCGACAAGATATGAAGAAGGTCGGAGGTTAAATCGGCCTAAAATGTTGGCGAATAACATCTCAGATGAGAACAATAGTTCGAATAATCCAAATCATACAAATACACATTGGAGAATGTGGAGTAAAGATAGAACAGAAACTCCCGAATTCCGCTAAATCGTGTTTTTTCTACCGTTAACTGGGGAGTGGTCGCAGATTATGGGTAACTTTATCAGTCCCAAATCCCGAATTAGTGGACTCACAACCAAATAAAATAAGATCTATACTGACTTATCGTGTGAGTTCATTCAAACACATAAAGGTCGATATTTCTTCTTAGAGTCAAAACATAACAATGACAAAAACCATGAAGGATGATGAAATTGTAAGTTGTTTGATGACAAATAATATCAGAGGAAAGTGGAATAGCAGAATTTAATTACTTAAGAGAACATCGTCAAGTGTTCATGGCCAAACAGAATTCGATTGTTGAAAAACAAAAATTGTCATTTGTTTAAAAGAAAATGGGGATAGATTATGAATTTTTAATTCTTAATTTCAATTATAGTAATGTTTTTCGTCTCATGTAATTGAATATAAATAATTAATTGGCGAAAAATTACCTCAAGCACCCATTCATAAGTTGATGATTTTCGTGAAATAAACATATAAGTTTAATGAGTGACTGTTTTGAAAAGTAGTTCCTCGAGCATGCAAATCTGTTGCAAATATAAAAAGCTGTCATTATGGACTCGTGTTCTTTTTCTCTCTGGTAAATTGTTGTTTGACACGCGAAACATCTAATAATCTTTGAAGCTGGTAAGTTGATGGTGTTCTCTCTATTTCTACAAAGTGACTGTTATTGATTCGCTTTATTAGAGGTGATTGTTTTGCTTTACTCCTTTGGAAGAGACTGATAATAGTTGCGGTCTGTTGGAGGAGACTGTTTTGTTGAAATTATTGATGCGCTTCATAAAGTAATTTCTAGACGATTCTCGTGTCCTCTACGTGAAACCATAAAATATACAGGAAAATAAGATACTGAAAATTAACATTTTTTAATTGTTGATTTTAAAAATTTAAACTATACCAGAAAAATAAGATAAAAGTTTAGTATCTGTCTTAATAATTGCCTGCATGTTTTAAAATAAAAAGAATGCTGATGCTTTAAATGACTCATACCGTCGAGAATTGTTCGGCCGTTGACATACATTCATATTGTATATCTTGCTACCCAACTAGGATTGTGGTAAATACCAACAATACTAGCCTAGAGTAAATTGTAGTATATGTGTTTACACCTGACACCTCGTAAATAAGAGACAATACTGAAAAGATATTTGAAATTCACCTTGGCCGCTGAAAGGTATTTGCTCGTCAATATTAACACGATCTTCTGCCACATGCTCTCCGGCTATAGTGGATACCAACACTGCGTATATATAAATGTTTGATAGTCCACCCTTTCACAAAGCTATTAGTATGTCTATTCTCAGGATGAAATATAAACATGTGCAAAAACACGAAGTTCATATGACGATATTATTTTTGGTTTTAAATATGTCCAAATATCAACACAATGAGCTCTAACCAAAACCAAAACCTTAACCTTGACCCTAACCCTAATCCTAATTAATCTTTAATTTGTATGCGTCTTAAAATCTCAACAAGGGACTCTCTAAATCGGTTCGTCTGTCATGTAAAATTTACACAGATCGTAGTCGTCAGTTCGTCCGTCCGCCACACTTAATTTTCAAATATAATTTTCGTCTGCTACTTACATACCAGCAATACATGCTCAGATCAAAGTGTAATATATGTCTCAACATTTAGGGGCATCACTTGTAGGACCTCCCAACATAGGAGCAACGTTAAAAAGACATATTATTTTAAGAGGTTTATATAGTTTGCTTGAAGCATTGTTTATTAGTATAAAGAAATATGATACTTAGAAGGAAATACAATGCAGAGGTGTGACGGATAGCCACAAGTTTGAGCAAATAAGACATATAATGGTGGAAGAAATTAAATAGTTTCACCCTTAATACAATATATACATACGCATATATTTTTTCACAAGCGCACATATACTTGTTTATCTATACAAGGTTACAATGAGTTTGTGAAAAAAAATATATGTGTATGTATACATTGTATTAAGGGTGAAACTATTTAATTTGTTCCAGCATAATATGTCTTATTTGCTCCAACTTGTGTCTATCCGTCACACCTCTGCATTGTATTGCCTTCTAAGTATCACGTTTCTTTAGATTATTTTAAATTACCACTGCCGATCGAAATGCATGTGGTATCAAATATTGTCCGACCTTATGCCATATCTTACCCGAGTATAATGGATATATACACTGCGTATTTCTGAATGTCTGATAATCTATCATTTGATCTAGACATGTGTGTGTCTTGCGTCAGAATACGAATTGTTAATTTGTCTTTTTAATATTACATAGAGACACGTACGTAAACACAAGGTTGATAGGAATATAGATCATATTTGTTATTTGTCCAAGCATTTACATCATGTTCTGTCCAAATATTGCATCTTATTTTTACATGCATTGATGCAACTCTGCAAAATACTCTTTCCATCGGTGCGTAATGCTAACGTTAGACAGATGATATTAGATGATCCGACACGGTTAAGTCTTAAATAGAATTTTCCTCTGTCCGAAACGTTCCAGTTTTAAATAGATTGAATATACGCATCTAATTTGAAATTAATCCAAGCAACTCGATAAAAACCTCTGTCGGTCATTCGGCCTGTCTAGAAATAAAGTACTTATCGGTCTGGTACGCATAATTTAGTTTCTACTTTAAAATTATGTCAGAAAAAACTATTATATGGTGTAATGTGAGTGTAAAGAAAGGCTTAGTTCTGATGACCTCAGAGAAAGATTAAATCTGGACATTATAGAGAGATGTGTGTAAAAGAGGAGACTTCGATTGTATGGTCACCTTAGATGATATTTCTATGGTTAGTATATGTAAAACAGTTGAGGTAGCAGGTTCATTCTACAAAGGAAGGGTAAGGTAACATGGGAGGAAATGATAAAAATGGATTTGAAGAGAAAATGGATAAATAAAGGCCTGGCAAAAATTGATTAGAAGTCAATTTCTTATAGCAGTCGAACGTACGCCAACATGTAAAACGAACGTTAAACCGAATATGATGATCTGATGAGTCGCTTTAAACAGTAACAAAATACTTGTATATAAAAAACAATACTTTTTTACACAATTCATAGTTAATTCCAATTCCGTTTCGCTCGCAAAACGGCCTGTTTCATTCAGTTGGCTTTATTTTACTGATGATGGCACCTCAACTGACAGGCAACACATCTATCCGCCGCCCCCGAAAAGGGGTAAGTAATGCATGTCACGATCGAACATATACTGCATTCTGATCGTTGTCCGAAGGCCGCGTCTATAGATGAGTTGCCGCTTCTTTTTACTCTTGTTGAAACTAATTGTGTGAAAAATCAGTCCTGAAGTCGAGTTGGAAATTTCAACAATCTTTACATCATATCCTTAAATACATTATTATTTATCATATCTGATACGGAAGATCAACTTAATGACGACACTGGATTAAGGATACTCTTCAAGTGTAGAAGTGGAATACACAAGCAATTACAATAATATACTGCTCTTATTGTTTAACTTAATCAGTTTGGGGGCAGTCACTGGGAAGCATATAATTTATTTCGCAGGCAAAACCAAAGCGAGACTATCTCCTCTTTTTATTCTGTCACGTATCACTATCCATAGTCACTTCCTGTTCGACACACCACTTTCTTCCCACGTTCGCTAACCTACTTTCCCATCATCATCATCATCATCATCATCATCATCATCATCATCATCATCATCATCATCATCATCATCGCTATATACATTACTATTTATACAATTATTCCAACCTCCTCTACCCACCTTGTTACAACAAACAATAATTAATTTTCATCTTAGCTCGAAGGACGAATAAGTAAAGGTGTCGCTGTCTCTGTTCACCTTTGTGTACAGAAATTATTTACAATAAAGTGGATGAGGTTGGTTGGAATTCCCCTAGAGAGGCTACTAAAAAGTTTCGACTAAACGATTACATCATATTTCAACTAACATTATTATTTACCATATCTTATATAGAGGATTGCTCGCACGGTGAACAGACGGTACATTGACTAGATCATCAATACCCTTCAAGAACTGAATAACTATGCTCTTGTGAATTCACATGAAAGACAATGGCCTAATAATATGATGATAGGATTGTTAAAGTTTATCAGTTTGATAGCGTAACCATAGAAATTCTTGAAATGTATATGTAATAATAATGTTTCCTATCCTAAATGTACAAAGTAAGATGATACCGAAATACGCACTTTTAATCTCAATGTTGTAATCGATTCTCATATTTCATTCCAATATTAATGAAATTGCAATAGTAGAAACGTGTGTTTCTTGTCGATCTCGGAGACGGCTGAAGGATAATTAAGAACAATATTCATATTGGACGTATTAAAGTTAATTTATGCTTACCTGAAATTCTTTTATGACATAATTCCTTCGAAATACAATCAAAATAATGGAAATAGAATTATCAAATTACATGTCTAAAAATAACGGGAAAAATATGCTCCGCCAGTGTACGAACTATCTATTTATTTGGCTATATTATAAAAAAAATATTCATGTTTAATTATCTAATTACATTAGTAATTTAATTTTTAATATATAAATGATTATTATTATTTCTCGTGCCCTAAAGAAAGAAAACCAGCCAACGTTGACATTTTATAAGAGGATGTATTGCTTATTTTTTCAGGCGGTGAAGTAAGTCTGGGGTTGTAGTCTCATTTGCTATTTCGTTTCCCGTTTCCACTAAACACTTGGAATAATTTCGTTTGTTGTATGGAAACAAGCAGGTGTTTTACTCACTAACTTTTGTGTTACGAGATTGAAGTACATCAGCATGTTTAAGCAGTCTTTGATTTCGGAACGTTTGAACCCTACCGCTGGCTCTAAATGTATCTTAATTTCAGTGATGTCTATGGCGATTTCCGTTGGCCGTATGGATTAGGGCGTTGGATTGTGATTCTTGTTTTAATCTACGAACTGCGTTCGAACCGATCTGACCACCTGAAACAACAACTGCACTGATTAGTTCGAAACAGCGTTTTATGTAGGTAAATAAACTTGAATATTTAATAAAAAATATTAATATGTATATATATATATATATATATATTATATTCAAAACATATTTATGGTTGTTAAGCTACACAGAGGCGTCCACGTTTCATCCCCGTAGGGAACTGTCGGGTTAAAATACATGGAGTTTGTGTTTTCAGGTGTTACTATATATACACGTAGTGCTTAGTCTAGCTAGTTTACCAATCAGATTATTTGTGATACCTCCCACGGGGTAATGTTTCCATTAGCCAATAGTAGAGCTTCACATAAACAAATATTCTGTTGATTTAACTTACTACACTTTTGTACTGTTTTGCATCTGGATGAATCATATATGTTTATTTGTGGTGTCTGATTAATACGTGACCTAATTTTTACATACGCGTGCTTCTATTTTTAGTTTTAGGTATTAGTTTAGTTCAGTTTTTTTTTATTTATGAATTGTTTTATTTATTTATTGTTTTATTTATGTATTGTATATTATAATCCTAAAGTAAATTTTATCTTGTGTAAGCAGTTGTTTGTTATTTCACTTCTACAGTGTAATAGGTTTTGAGGGGTCTTTAAAGTTTAGAATTTTAAATTTTTTATACAGACATAATCTACATGGGTCATCTAAATTTCTACATCTACTGGCCTGTCGTACTATTTTCTATTCGATTATTGGTGAGCGTCTGCGCTCTTTGATCTCCCAGTAATTGTTCACGTATACTGTTTCCATCCGGCGTTATTTTAATGTGCTGTCCTGGTCGTAATATCTGGTTTTAAAAGCTAGGGAGGTCATATACACGTAGTACTTCTTGTTATTCGGTCTGTCTCTGGAAAATATTGTGGCTTCGTAAACAATATTTTGGTCAAACATTTAATTGTAGGAGAAAATGTGTACGAGTTATGCAGTTACAACTTGTCTCTTAATTGCTAACTTTTTATCTGTATTTGAGTGATTGCTGTTAGGGTTTGGGTTATTACTGATTGCTTATATTTTTTTAAATGTTTGTTCATCTTAGGATAAACTTCGCTATATTAGTCATTTTGTTACGCAATTCTTTATTAATGTTCTCCACTGTTCTCTTTTAGTATTTTGTTATTATATGCCTTAATGATAATTTCTGATCTTTTGCAGACACTTTAGGACAGTTTTTGATTATTTTCATTGAATATTTTATTCAGGAGATATGTTACGTAAAGTTTTTATTCGACGTGATTTAAGAATTTCTTGTCTAGTTTAGATTGTGGCATCTGATTATAAGGTGATGTATACCAGGTGACATGTTTCTTGTATTTAATTTAGATATTATGGTACTCACTATTTTTTAGAGTTTTATTGTAAATGTTGTTTGCCTTATTAAATAGATTTTTGTAGCTAGAGTTATTGCTAAGCCTACATTCGATAGAATAAGGAATCTGTTTTATGATGATGGATGTGATTAGATTTTGGGTTTAAATATATTGGATTAGCGTTATCTTTGAAATATGGCTTCTAAGTATTTTCAATTAAGTTTATAGTGATGTTATTTTTATGTTAGCAGTACTTCTACTCTTAGGCCTACTTTTTCATTTCCATGTATATAATTTTCTTGATTTTTTCCCTCGAACTTGTTGGAGTTCCTTTATTATAGCTAATCCATGATCTCTTTATAGGCCGATATCTTTATTATCAAATATATTTGTGAGGGTTTATGAAATCAATTACCACAGAAGATCTGATGCCTCTGCAGAGTCTGGGGCCCCCATGGCTAACTCAAAGTAGTTTGTCATGTTTGTTGTAATCCATTTGTCATTATTATTGATTAAAACTGATCTTCTACATTTTATAATTATATATAGGTCTGATCAATACCGCTTGGAAGCCATGATATTAAATATTCTTTAGTTTTTAATTCGTTAAACAGTTTTTCATGGTAAACAAATGATGATCTCTAAATAATGTTAAGACTAGCGTAAATGCTGTGGAAGCAGCTAATATTATGGCTGTAAAAAGT